>WNWK01026571.1:0-27222 GCA_009830355.1 Cherax destructor | reverse complement strand
CCCTGCCTACCCACGTCCTGCCCCCATACCCTATAATCATCCATCTCCTTTACAACCCATTCTCCCAGCATCCGCAAAACCTGCAGCACTGTATGACCCTTGGTTTAGTGCTTCTATTTGATAATAATAAAAATTTCGCGTGGTAAAAACATACAAAGTATCCAGGGGGGAAGGGGGAAAGCTGCAGTCAGCCTGTTAATTAATTCTACTTTATTTAAGGACGCGAAAGGGCACCCAAAGAACGTTCTGGGCCTTTTTATATGATTTATATAAAGGAAAAGGTTGATTCTGAGAGCCCCCCCAGAATGGGGCATTCTTAAATTTCAAAGTATTTATAAAGGTCGGGGGTTGTGATCGGTTTGATGGCCCCAAACTATTTTATGTAAGTTTTTTTTTTTAAATGCTTTTGTAAGTGTAATTTGGGGGTCAAAAAGGACTAGTCTATTTTACCTTTTCGGAATAAATTGTTTGGTAATGGCACTTGAACAGCATTCTGGAATGAAAAAATATCGTAAACCGGGGTACCACTGTACTTTGAGGCGATGTTCCTAAGTATACATCAAAATACTCTAAAGAAACAACTATGGCTAATGCCTCTTTTTCTACTGTTGAATAATTTCTTTGGTGGGGCTTTAATTTAGATGAAAAATAACAAATGGGATGCAAAATTTCAGACTGTTCTATTTTGTAGTAGGACATCACCTATCACATAACTAGCATCAATGTGTAAGACAAAAGGCTTATGAAAATTGGGACTTTGTAATACAGGAGCGGAGGTAAGCAACCGTTTTAATTTTTCAAAAGCTGTATTACTTTCTAAGGTCCATTTATATGTTACTCTAGGACTGGTTAATTCAGTTAAAGGAGCAGCTAATTTATCAAAGTTAGAGCAGAACCTTCTGTAATAACTAATCATCACTAGAAATCTTTGCACTCCTTTTCTATCAGTTGGAATAGGGAATTCTGTAATGGCTTTTACTTTGATGTTAATAGGGGCCACTTTTCCTTGTCCTATTTGAAAACCTAGATATTTAATTATGGTTTCTCCAAATACACACTTTGCCAAATTTTCTGTAAAATTAAAGCTTTCTAGTGATCTGAATAAAGCTTCTAGGCGAATAAGGTGTTCTTCCCAGCAGTCGCTGAACACTACCAAATCATCAAGATATGCCTCAACTCTTTCCAAAGGTTGGGTTAGCTGGTTCATGAGTCTTTGGAAGGTCGAAGCTACGTTACACAACCCGAAGGGCATGACACGGTAATTGAATAAACCATCTTTAATGGCAAAGGCGGTTTTGTCTTTATCCTTTGGAGCAAGAGGGATTTGGTAGTATCCTCTCAGTAAATCAAGTCTACTCACGAATGTAGAGTTGGAGACAGTATCTATCAGGTCGTATATTTGAGTGAGAGGGTATCCATCTGGTACTGTGACAAGAGTTAAGCTTACGATAGTCCATACTCATACGGAATGTCCTGTCTGGCTTGGGAACTAACAAACGAGACACCCAGGCCATGTTCAAGCAGAAATTCAACTTCTTGCTTCAACAACTGATGTTTAGCTGGACTCACTCTATAAGGTGGTTGTTTGATTGGACGAGAGAAGAGGAGCTCGACTTCGTGATACCCCAGAGTGCAAGTTTTTGGTACATCTCCAAATAAGCTTTTATAATTTACTATGAGGTAACTTATTTCTGATCTTTTAGAATCGTCCAAATTGCTAAGAAGTTTATCAAGTCTATGTAGTTTCAGAATTTTTAAGGTGAGCGACAGCTCTTTGGACTCCTTCTGATGTATTTTCTCCGATGGTGAATAGGGTAGTGATGGATGTCTCTGGTAGTGTTTTTGAATGATAGTTTTTCAGTTGCTTTGTGGAAAACACTGTTCCGTTTTCCAGGTATCTTCACTACATAATTTGCATCATTTTCTTTACTCACAACCTCATAAGGACCTTGGTAACGCAGTAAGAGAGCATGGCCGGTAACTAACCTCCGAGCCATCACTAAATCTTTGGGTTCGAAAGAGCGGGGTTTCGCTTGCTGGTCGTACCAAAGTTTCATTTTCTTTTGAGCTGTAGCCAAATTTTCTGCGGCTAATTTCCTAGCTTGAGACAATCATTCTTGCATCAGAATAGGTAATGATCTTATTGAACATTCAGTCTTACCGGTCCAAGTGTCTTTCAATACAGTTAATGGGCCTCTTAACTTGGTGCCTGTATATAAGTTTTAATAGGGTGAAGCCCATACACTCTTGCTCACTATTTCGTAAAGCGAATAATAAAGCTATCCCCTCGTCCCAGTCTTGGGAAAATTGCTCACAATATGCTCTTAGCATAGATTTTAAAGTTTGGTGAAAACGTTCGAGAGCCCCTTGGGATTGAGGGTGATAACTCGTGGACAATAAAGATTCTATACTTAAGTGGGACATTGCTTCTCTGAATGTTTTAGAAGTAAAGTTTGTCCCTTGGTCTGACTGAATTTCTCTGGGGATTTCCACTTGAGAAAAAAACTTTAATAGGGAACGAACAATTACCCGAGAAGTAATTTTCCTAACAGGGATGGCTTCGAGATATCTGATACTAGAATCTATAATAGTAAACAGATATTGGTTTCCCTTACAGGTTTTAGGCAGGAGTCCTACACAATCAATAATTAGACGAAAGAAAGGTTCTCCTTGTGCAGGAATAGGAATTAGGCCGGGGGGGGGTTATGAGCACGCTTACCTGCCTTTTCCTCTTTAAGGGGGGCTCTTTGTCATGGTAAAGAGGCTATCGGTCTGAGGAATTGGACCTCTTGGTCTTCTTCCTCAGATCGAACCTAATTACCCCCCAATCCCCCCTCCCTTTTTCCCATCTTCTCCATCCTCCCTTTTCCCTTTCTTGGCTCCGAGGTCCCTACCTCGGCTTCCCATACTGTCCACACTCCTTCCTCTACTCACTCGCACAATTCTGAGTCTACATGTCCTCGTCCTTCACCTAAACCTCAGCGCCCCCCCTCCTTCTCATAAGCCCGGCAAAAAATCACTACTGCCAGGTTCTTCGCCTCCGACTAGTTCTATAACGTGTATGGAGGTTCATCCTCCTCCTCATACACTACCTTCATCCCCTGTCCCCTTCCAAGCCCCTTCGACAGTTTCCTCTTCTATCTCCTCGCCCTCTACTTTAGTACAGTCTATAGACTCCCCGATCGTTGCTCACTCTTCTTCCATTTCTGCTATTGCAGAATATATTTCTGGACCGATGATGGACACTACTCCACCTGAGGTTCCTCATCTCTCTTCTTCGTCTCGACCCCCCCTTCCTTCACAACGTCCTCCTCCTTCTCTGATTACAGGTCTTCCACTGTCTCCACACGTGGACTTTTCTAACCCTAGTCCATAGATTCCTCTCACTTCCACTTATATCTTTCTCTCCATAAATCATGGCTTATTTGCAGTGGAATATCTGAGGCCTCAGGGGTAACCGGGGTGAGCTTCAGGTGTTGCTCTCTCAGTTTTCCCCTGTTGGGGTCTGTTTGCAAGAACCCAAATTACAATCCACTGTTATCAGGCCCTTTTCAGGCTATGATTTGTTATATTCATCGGATCCTTTTCAAGATGGAACCTTTAACGAAAGTGCTCTTCTTATACACACTGGTGTTCCATACCGTCAGCTCTATGTTCCTTCTTCCTTACATTACACCGCAGCCCGTATCCACTTGAATAAATGGTATACACTCTGTTCTTTATATCTCTCCCCTTTGCGGGCAATGTCTATACCAGATGTTGATTTTCTGGTTTCTTCCTTACCGCCACCCCTTCTATTACTTGGCGATTTTAACACACACTATTTTCTCTGGGGAGGGTCGCACTGTGACTCCCGTGGCATTCAGTTGGAGGCATTTCTTGCTTCTCTTCCCCTCCATGTTTTAAATACGGGTACTCCTACCCATTTTGATCCCCGAACTCATTCTTTCTCCTGCATCGATCTTTCCATCTGCTCTTCATCTACTGTCCTTGACTTCACCTGGTCTGTCCTCCCGGACTTGCATGACAGCGATCATTTCCCAATCATCCTTAAGTCCCCTCTGTTTTCCCCACCTCCTCATTGCCCGCGCTGGCAATTTGACCGGGCGAAAGGGGACCTTTACGCACATCTTACTGCCTTTCATGAGGTTCCTACCTCGTCCTCCATTGATGAGATTTACATCTCTTTTCGTCCTCCATCTTCACAGCGGCTTCACATTCTATTCCCCAAACCTCGGGCAAGCATCCTCAGAAGTGCGTGCCTTGGTGGTCTCCAGCTTGTGCTCGGGCAGTGCGTTTGAAACATGCTGCATGGGGCAGGTATCGGTATAACAGAACCACAGAGAGACTCCTTGATTTCAAGCAGAAGAGAGCTATTGCTCGCTGTGTCATACGTGATGCTAAACGCATTTGCTGGCGAGATTACGTTTCTACTGTCACTTCGGCTTCCTCGATGAGTGCAGTCTGGAAGAAAGTGCGGAAATTAAGGGTGTAAATTCTCCCCCGACCCGGCTCCTGTTCTTCAGGTTGCTGGTGTCGATATAGCACACCCTCTTGCCGTTGCCACTGAAATTGGTAATCATCTCGTCCGCAATTCTCAGAGGCTCCATCTATGCCCCTCGTTCCTTTCTTCTAAGTCTGCCAGCGAGTTAAAGCCCTTAGATTTTTCTTCTTATAGAGAAGAATCCTATAATGTGCCTTTTACCCTCCAAGAACTGGAGGCAACACACTCTGCTTGCCGATCATCGGCAGCTGGGCCAGACGGCATACATATTCGTATGCTACAGCATTTACATCAGTCTGCTCTTACTGTCCTCTTACGACTCTTTAATCTCATATGGTCGCAAGGATTTCTTCCCCAGCTGTGGAAGTCTGCTATTGTTCTCCCTTTTCGAAAACCAGGTGCTACGGGACGTGATCCCTCTCACTACCGTCCCATCGCTCTTACCAGTGCAGTTTGCAAGGTGATGGAACGTCTAGTTAATAGACGTTTGATGTGGTATTTAGAGACTCACAATAGTCTCTCCCCTAGTCAGTATGGCTTCCATAAGGGCCGTTCTGCCATTGACCCCTTGCTGCGCTTGGATACGTATATTCGTAATGCCTTTGCGAATATCCATTCGGTTATCACTATCTTTTTCGACCTTGAGAAGGCTTATGATACAACTTGGAGATATAATATCTTGGCTCAGGCCCACTCCTTAGGCCTCCGAGGCAACCTAACATTCTTTCTTAAGGCCTTCTTACCTGACAGACATATCCGGGTCCGGGTTAGTAATGAACTCTCCCCAGAATTTGTTCAAGCTGAAGGTGTCCTCCCAGGGATGTGTTCTGAGCACAACACTTTTTCTGCTTGCTATAAATAATCTGGCATCTGTTCTCCCATCCAATATTTGGTCATCGCTCTATGTGGATGACTTTGCTATAGCTTGTGCAGGTGCTGACTGTCACCTCATTGCAGTTTCCCTCCAGCATGCCATCAACCGGGTTTCTGATTGGGCCACCACTCACGGGTTTAAATTTTCTATTGGCAAAACTCATCAAATTAAGTTCACTAGACGTTCAGTGGTCTCTGATCATCCATTGTACCTATATGGCTCACGTATCCCAGAACGTGATAGTCAGGTTTCTCGGCCTCCTGTTTGACCGCAGATTGTCCTGGAAACCTCACATTACCTCTCTTTCATGGGGGGCTGATCGTAGAACTCTCCCTCGCCTACATTCGGCCCTAATTTTATCGAAACTCGATTATGGTGACCAGATATATTCGGCAGCATCTCCTGCCACTCTTTCCAGCCTTAATCCCATCCATCACCAGGGATTACGCTTATGCCTTGGTGCATTTCGTTCTTCCCCGGTTGAGAGCCTCTATATAGAAGCGAACATTCCATCCTTGTCCGATCGTCGTGATGCACATTGCATTCGCTATTATGTTCACTCTCATGACCTCCGCAATCCTTCCATGTAAAGGATTGTCACAGATGTTAGTAGACGCTCGTTATTTGTTCATCGCCCCTGTTTACTTCGTCCCTTTTCTCTTCGTCTGCATTCACTCTTGTCTTCCCTTCAGCTTCCGCCTTTATATGTTCATGTGGCTTCACCCTTTCCTCTACCCCCTTGGGAAGTTCCTGCTGTCCGTGTCTGTTCTATTCTTCTACCTTGCGCGAAAGCCCAACTACCTACGGCGGCTTCTCACTCTTTCTTTCTAGACCATTTCCGTTCTCATTCCCATGCCATCGCAGTATACACCAATGGTTCAAAGTCATCTGACGGCGTCGGATTCGCAGCAGTGTTTCCGGACAGCGTTGTACGAGGGCATCTATTACCTTCGGCTAGCATATTTACAGCTGAATTGTATGCCATTCTTGTGGCACTTATCCGTATTGCATCTATGCCTGTATCACCATTTGTGGTCGTTTCAGACTCCCTTAGTGCTTTACAGGCTATCCGTAAAATTGATACACCTCACCCCCTAGTTCTTCGTATCCACTTTTGGTTACGCCGTATCTTTAGCAAGCATAAAGATATTGTTTTTTGTTGGGTCCCTGGTCATGTTGACGTACAGGGCAATGAACAGGCAGACACTGCTGCGCGGTCAGCAGTACATCACCTTCCTGTTTCATATAGAGGTGTTCCTTTCACAGACTATGTTGCGGTCATTGCTACCCACCTTCGCACCCATTGGCAACAACGCTGGTCTGACCTGCTGAATAACAAACTTCATTCTATTAAACCGGTTATAGGTTTCTTGCCTTCTTCTTGTCACCAATGTCGAGGTTGGGAGACTACACTCTCCCGTCTTCGCATCGGCCACACTCGTCTTACTCATGGGTATCTCATGGAGAGGCTCCCTGCCCCTTTCTGTGAGCATTGTCAGTTTCCAGTGTCTGTTCGACATATTCTGCTGGACTGCCCACTCTATCAACGAGCACGCAGAATTTACCTCCAACGACGTCTTCGCTCTGCGGCCCTTTCTTTACCTTCCCTTCTTGCAGATGGACCCTCCTTTAATCCTGACTCTCTTGTTGACTTTTTGACAGAAACTGACTTACTACACAAACTCTGAAGATTATACCTCTAGCACCTCCCTCAGTCCCTTCTACCTCGATCTCTTGCTACCCTCTCTCCCTGCACTATCCACCGTCATGCTGCACTCCATACCCTATTAATCGTCCATCTCCCTCTTACAACCCACTCAACCTGCATCCTACAATAACCTGCAGCGCTTTATAACCCCTGTGGTTTAGCGCTTCTATTTGATTATAATAATAATAATTACCTGCCTTTTGACAAATATGACATTCTTTAACATATGTTCTCACATTTTCCCCCATCTTAGGCCAATAAAAATGTTTTACGATTTTTCCTAAAGTTTTCCTTGTCCCAAGATGTCCACCTAGAGGACTATTATGAGAAAACTCAAGAGTGGTATCTCGGAAAGAAGTTAGCAACACTACTAAACTCCTTAGGTTCTTGGAACTATTACTTGTCTCCTTCATAAGGATGCCATCCTTGTAATAATAAGTTTTCTAATAGTTTGGCCTGTTCCTCAGAAACTGCTATACTCTTAGTGATTCAAGTCCAGGTCTAAAGTTTGAGCCTGAATCAGATAATTTTTTCCGAGACCTTTTCCTGCAGAACAGGAACACTCGGGGTTAATCATGGCTTGACTAGGTTTTAAAGGTTCCGGTTTGGATTTCATTACTAAATATTAAATCCAAGCCCAGGTCTTTATTTTCCGATGGTTCTTCACAACCAGCAGAGCGAGACATGACACGAGTAATAATGCTTAAGGAAATAATGCCGGACCTTCGGTTGATGCTTCTAAAGCATAATGGGCTTCAGACTGGTTATTTATCACCAATGGTTCTTTACAAATTCCTTGGTGGTATACATCATTTCCTATCAACAGTCCAACACTTTGAATGGGGAATTCTTTACTAGATATTCCAACAGTTATCCAACCCACATAGTCGGGGATTTGCAAAAACACTCTATGCAGTGGTACTTTAATTAAGGCATCACCATAAGCCTCTAATAAAACTTCCATTTTGGTGTCGGAGTGTTCATTTAGGGGTAATACATCTGTCCTTAATAAAGACAGATAACTCCCGGTGTCTCGGAAAGTAGTGACATTTACTAACCTTTTTTCATCGAGGCCCACTTTTCCTGTAGCAAGGTAAGGTTCCATGGCCTCGCGTACCTTAGTTTCAGGATGTTTTTCGGAATGTAGTCATATCGTCCGTGGTGTCTCTGGATGGGACGATTTTGAGTTCGTCTCTACAGGCTGAGCTTTTGTTTGGACCTGAGAAGAGATCACTTGAGTAGGGTACCTCTAGGGGTTTTCATAGTTATGCTCGATTTTCTTTCTACACTGGTTTTCCAAATGTCTCGATTTGTGGCAGTAATTACAGAAACGTAATTGTTTTCCCTGAGTGGAATTACTATGCCTGTTAGGAGAGCGCGAACTATACACTTTTCCTTCAAACTTAGAGACTTTCTTCGGATTCTTCTGAAAAGCGTCTTGATGTTTACTTTTACCCATCGTCTGGTGAGCTATTTCATAATGGCCGGCTATCGAAGCAGTTTCTATTATCGTTGAGGTGGAACGTCTTCTGTCAAGTAATTAAAGAAGTCTTCATTCAAAATTAATTGAGAAAGGGACTCCACTGTATTGCAATTTGAAGCCCTAAGTAATCTCTCAAATGCGGCCTGTTTTCCTCCGGCAAACTCTTCCCAGGACTGCTGTGGGTTGCGCTTCAATGTCTGGAAAGCCCGTAAATAACTGGCAGGCAACAAGTCATAAGCGTCCAAAACACTTTTCTTTATCATCTCGTACTGAGAGTATTGCTCGAAGGGTCAGGAAGCCGTACTAGCCTGTGCTTTTTCCCGTCAAAGTAGTGTGTATCAGGGCAGCCCAATGTTCCCGAGGCCACGTCATAATTTGAGCCAACATTATACACACTGCTGGGTGTCTGCAGGAATAGCTCTGTCAGCATAAACGAGACTATATTACTAGGAACTCCACTTTGGTTTGCATCATACATATTATATTGTCCCTGCTTGTACATAGGAAAAGTAACATATTGATCAATATTTCCATTCCTAGGCTGGACAGAAGTAGGGATTCTTGGACATTGGTTTACATCACCTAAAGCAGCTGTTCTAGGACATTGGTTTACATCACCTAAAGCAGCAGAACGCCGCAACTGAGCAGAACAGATCACAAAAGGTGTCGATGCAAATGAACTACCAGCCAACACATCATGATCAACATTACTTTATATGTTGGTCTGGTCTGGCTGCTGTCTCGTTCAGGATGATAATGTCCGGGTTGTGGTTGCATAGTTCTGTTTCTAGGAGGTAGCGGTTGTTGAAGTGTTGGATGTTCAGTTGTAAAATCATTATCCCCATTATTTAGTGTGTTTTGCGTTGTTGCTGCGTGCAGAGTATTGTTATAGCCTCCTGGTGTGTGCATGCTCTCCCTGCTCGATTCATTGGGGGGAGGGTGACTGTAGTTCTGAGTGGTTCTCTGAGAACAGAATTGTAGGTCCTCATCAATTCTGCTGGTGTTGGTTACACTAACTGACGAATTAGACTCGTCATCTGACTTTAGGAACACGTCAGCTGCCTCGTTCCCGAAGTGCACTGGGTCATCATTCCCATCCACCTCAAAGATGGGAGACATTGGGTTCTCTTTGTGGAAGGGTACGAGGGTGAGTTGAACTGGATATTCAGCGGCTGCATCACTCAGAGCAGCAGTGGATTCTGATTGGCCGTTTGGGTCAGCCTCTACGGTGGCAGATTGTGCATCAGTGACTGGTTCAAGTGCAGGGGTCGTTTGTCCCCTGCTGGGGGTTAGGCGTGGGTCTTTGACATAAGGGAATGGGCTTATTAATTAGCACACTTTATCTGGGATGATTATAGCAGAGGCTCCATTTGCTAATAACAGCTCGTTGATGATGGTAAAGCAGAGCTGGTAATCGCCTCGTGCCATGTCACAGGCCATCATGTACATCAGAGTCCCCTCCATTACTCCTTGTATAGACCCTGGGGAGATAGGGTAGGAGAGTGGACCTTGGGCTTGGTGTTTGCCGGGGTTAGGTTGGGGGGGGGGTTGTGAGGGGGAAGAGGTCCAGACATTGTTGTTGGTGGAGGTGGCAGTAGGTGCCCTTCCAGAGCTCGGTAGATTGGGGAAGGATCCTTGGAATAGCATGGGTGGTGTCGGTGGAGTGGTTGTCTTCCCTGTAAACATGTTCTCCTGAGCAGATACTGCAGACTGTTTTTTCACTGGTGCATTTGTTTGTTATGGCCGAAACCATAGCACTTGAAGCACTGAGTGATGTTCACAAACCTTTCCATAGATACTTGGTTGAGTGTGCATTTGGTACCATAACATCTCAAACCGTTGTCACAGATGAGTTTAGCTTCTTCTGGTGTCTCAAGAATTAATTTCAGAGTCTGCTGGTTACTCGAGTTATTTGCAAACTTATACGCCTTGAGTACCATGAACTCTGAGTTTTCTCATTTATCTCCTCCAGGAGTTCTTCAGCAGTGTTTTCACGCATGAAGCTGTTGATGCGTGCATCAAACACAGAGCGCTGGGCCTGGAAGTTGTTTGGGAAAGTGGAGGTGATACCCACATTGATGAGTTTGTCTAGAATATCTTTCTTTAGTAATTGAAGTAGCTCCTCTTCCGAGGAGAGCAGTAGTACTGCACCAGAGTGGGTCTGGAATATATCCACCGGTGCACCGGGGCATTTGTACAAATGCAGTCTGTCCTTTTTGGACTTTTGGCCATCAGTCTCTTACATTGGGTATGTTGCCCAGTTAAGGTAAGGCTGTCTCAGATAATGTGCTGGAAAAAAGAACTTTCATAAGTGTTCTACATTCCTACTTCAGCTGACTTATGAAGGTCAGCCCCTAAGACAGCCTACCCTCGAGGAGTGAGAGGGACAGGGCCCAAGGCAATGAACAGCCAGAGTTTAAAATACCACACGAGCTACTGAATAGTCACCTTGCCTTGTTTTAAGTCGACAGAGGCGAAGTTGCCGAAAAAGAAGACGGGAAAGGTAGAAGGATAGCAGTGTAAGTAGTGTGTGCGTGGTTAGGCCAATGTAGTCGTTGGGGTATTGTGGGAGTAGGATGAGGTGGTGAGGGAGTAATGAGGGGAGAGTGGGGAACTATCAAGCTAGTCACCGCCTTACCCTCTTGATGGGATGGGGCTCGAAGTGACAGCAAGCAAGTTTCCTCTCAGCTGTGATCAATCTAGAACTCAGGATAACCCCAAAAATGTAACGTTGGGTCTTAGTGCTCAGACTGATCGACGTTCTCTCACTGGGCCGTCCTCTTGCAAAATCGGGAATGGAATGACTCGGGGAATCGGAATCACCTTATGCAGGGTAGTCTTCAATTCGCTTGTGTATTACTTATTTTATTTCTCTAAGTGAAGATATATTGATTACTTAAGTATCCCTTGCCTGTTTTGATTCGCCTGTAAATGCTTCTTTTTTGACTTGTGAGATGTTTAATCAATTTATTTAGGGTCATTTATTTGCTCTAGTTTCCCGATATGGAACGTATATTGCCCGAGCAGCTTGAACCATGCTCTGAAAATGTGATATTGGCAACCATCTCCACCTGCCTCGCAGGATGATCACTTGTCAGGTCACACCAGTTGACTCTTAGATAATCCCTCAGCCCCACTGGGTCTTTTCTGTACACTGTTCGTTCTGCATCGAGAGGTGGGGGGAGGGTTAGGGTTGGCGAGAGTTCCTGCAGGATGTGATCAGTCCCTGGAAAACAGCAGGTGGTTCTCAGCAAACAGCAGATAATTGTTTCCATGCTTGTAGGGTAATATCTTTATATTAGTAAATTCCCGCCCGCTTCATTGATGGGTGGGGACATTGAAGTTGTGACTGTAGATTGCTACTGACATTTCCACACAACACCGCGCGCATCTCCTTAGGTGCACATCAACCAAACAACTGCTGCAGCATACGGGCGCCTAGTAAACCTAAAAACAGCATTCCGACATCTTAATAAGGAATCGTTCATTACCCTGTACACTGTGTACAATAGGCCTATATTGGAATATGCAACACCAGTTTGGAACCCACACCTAGCCAAGTACGTAAGGAAACTAGAGAAAGTGCAATGGTTTGCAACTAGACTGGTCTCGGAGCTAAGGGGTATGTCCTATGATGAGAGATTAAGAGAAATCGACATGACGACACTGAAGGACAGGAGAGATAGGGGGGATATAACGACATACAAAATACTCGGAGGACTCGACAAAGTGGACAGACAGAATGTTCCAGAGATTGGACACAGCAACAAGGGGTCACAGTTGGAAGTTGAAGACTCGGATGAATCACAGGGATGTTAGGAAGTATTTCTTCAGTCACAGAGTTGTCGGGAAATGGAATAGTCTGGGAAGTGATGTAGTGGAGGTAGGATCCATACATAGCTTTAAGAAGAGGTATGATAAAGCTCATGGAGTGGGAAGAGTGACCTAGTAGCGGCCAGCGAAGAGGAGAGGCCAATAGCTGTGAATCGACCCCTGCAACCACAATAAGGTGAGTACACACACACACACAAACTACAAATGGGGGGACTACACAAACATGAGGAACTTTCTGCAGGAGGTTCAGTGGGAAAGAGAATTGGTAGGAAAACCAGTAAACAAAATGATAGACAATGTGACAACAAAATGCAAGGAGGCAAAGTAAAGGTTTGTTTCCAAGGGCAACAGAAATAATGGGAAGACCAGAACGAGCCCTTGGTTTACCCAAAGGTGTAGGGAGGCGAAAATTAAGTTCTCTAGAGAATGGAAAAAGTACGCAAGACAAAGGACCCAGGAAAATAGATTAGTTGGAGATCCAGAAACGTGTATGCACAGATAAGGAGGGAGGCCCAGCAACAGTACTAAAACAACGTGACATCGAAAGTCAAGTCTGACCCGGGATGAAGTTATAGCAAGGGGAAAGGCCTTTATATTTGTGGGTCTTCTGGGTCTTCCTGTGGCTGGCAGCTCCACCCCCTTCAGCTACGGAGTATGGGAAGTTGGTATCTGCCAATGTGGCAGCACAGGTGTAGTTCCAGGCAATCTGCTTTCCATCCTTCCAGGGTAGCATAGTGGCTCCATCAGGACGCTTTTGACTTCCATCAGACCTCTGCACTTGGGGTTTCCGTTGGGCTGGGCAACGGGCTGTGGCGAGTCTTCTTTTTATGATGTCGTTGACCTCCTCATGTCTGGCATACTTCCCTTCTGATGTGTGACACACGAGACCATGAAGTCCGAATTGATCAGCTGTCGCCCTGCCGCAAATACACCTATGTTCGGTGAGGATGGGGGCGGCTAGGCGAAGAGCAACACCAATCCGAATGGCCTGTGGGTCGAGTCTAGTGCCCAGGGAGGAATTGGGAACAGCTAGAAGGAAATCTTTTGAGTGTGGTGCCCTCACCGCTAGGAGACTAGCTTTGTCCTTTCCTGAAGCGTTGGTGAGCATTGTGTTGGCGATTTTTTCCATGATCGGTTTGTCCCAGTGTGACTGTTTGTGTTCTTTGAGAGGAGCTGGGCCACTGGAGGAGTCTGCAAGGCTGCTTCAGTGAACCTGGGGTCTTGGGCTCCTACCGCGTCTCTCAAGCGTTTGGGACTAATCTTCTTGATTAATCCACTGGAAACCAAACACGAAGACAGAAATGCAGGTAAAGCTACCTGCGTTGCTTTGTGCACCCCTATACCTCCCTGTCGCACTGGGAGGGTTGCCTGATCCCATTGCCGATCCTCTAGTGACAGATTCAGTGCCGCCATAAAGGTTGATCTCAGGTGCGTGTCATATTCGTGGAGTGTTGGGTTGTCAAAAAAGGGTGCGCACCTCAGGAAGTAAGTGAGGAGATACAGGGCATCATGGGCATCAAGATCGCTTATTCTCTTCTCCATTCTCTTCAGGGCATTCAATTTGTCCTTGAGGACAGTGTCGATGGCCTGGTGACCCAGCGGTGCTCCCAAGAGGGTACTGTTGGATGGAGTGGCAGTAGAGAGTTCTGGGAGGATTGTTCGCACACTGGTTCGTTGTGATTTCACACTTGGAGGGATTGAGGATGAGTCCCAACTGTGACTTCACCAGTTGTAGGTCCTTTAACAGGAACTCTTCAGTACCTGCCAGAGTGCCATCATCCAGGTACCAGATGTTGAGCTTGCTGCGTATGCTGGAAGTTAGTTCTTTTACTGCCAAGCAGAAGAGAAGTGGAGCGAGTGGATCACCCTGTTGAACACCCTCTGATGAAGGAATTTCATGTTCGCGAAACAGAAGAGTTGAGGGTTTGCTGTAGCCAGCTGAAATGAAGGGAAAAAGACTGTGGAACTGATCCCGAACTGCCGGCAAGACCACATCTCTCTTCACCATATTAAAGGTATTTCTAAAATCAAGTTTGACTACAGCTTTGTCTTCTGGTAGGTCCCTGATGTAGGCTGAAGCTGTGGCTTCACTGCCTTGAGAGACCCCAAAGCCCAGTTGGTGTGGCTGGAGTAAATTGGCAGCTTCTAGGCGAATGATTCTTACTGCTGCTTTGGCAATGAGACTGCGAAGAGTGTTACCAACAGCAATGGGTCTGATCCCCCCGTCCTTCTTCAAAGCGCATAATGAGGCTCCAAAAAAGAAAGGTTTTAGGGAGGGGCGAATGAATTCACACTTTTTGTTTTTATTTTGGTCTAATTTCAATGAGACTTTTAGTGATTTATACAGCTTTTATAAAACCTATACACTGTCTTTATGATTTTTTGCCTTTAAGTTAGAAAGAAAAAAAATAAATTGTGCCAAATTTTAGGGGTCACAAAACTTGCAAATTTCTACAAAATTAGGAAAATGTACAATGCTCTAGTTAACATCAGATGAAAGATAAAGGCTATATAATTGTTGACCCAATCCATTTTAGCAAAAATGTCAGTTGATTCCATTATAAAAAATGTTAGTTAGTGATTTTGTTTTTGCCTTTATTTTGTGGGGAAAAAAAATCATTAAAAACAAAGCTGTAAAAGATATCGGAAATCCTTCATGGGTGGTTGTAGAGCCATCATTACTCAATAACGTGAAAAAAGCATGACAATCCTATTAATACTTTTCGCAAAACATTGCACACAATGTCTAACTTATTTCTGAGTTATTAATACATTTTTTTCTGTAAAACTCTATGGATACGGCGCGCTAAATCTCAGTGTGTTGCATACATCAACATTTGTTGAGACCCCAGAGGCCACTGAGG
This sequence comes from Cherax destructor, assembly GCA_009830355.1. Classification (NCBI taxonomy): domain Eukaryota; kingdom Metazoa; phylum Arthropoda; class Malacostraca; order Decapoda; family Parastacidae; genus Cherax; species Cherax destructor. The sequence continues at coordinate 11,955 of WNWK01026571.1, read as the reverse complement.
TGACAAAGAGTCCCTGCACTTTAATGGAGGCGTCAGAGATGTTGCTATGTAGTGTTTTTTTAATGAAATAATCATAAAAATTGTAATTTTTGCAGAGATAAAACTAAAAAAAACACTAATTGGCAACATGTATTAGTTATGACAGCAAGATAAAAAAAATACATTTAAGGAAAAAATATACTTAGAAATATGATATAAATAAGCTGATTACACCAAAATGTTGCCAGAATTATGCATTATTTTTTGGTAAGAAAACAATTTTTTCCATAATTTTTCAATCTTCCTTTCCTAATCACTTGAAAAAGCCTAGCCCCTCCCAGCCAGGCAGTTGTTGACGAGAGTTGTTAACTCGGTGAGAAGAATTGATGTTGATGCGCCGAGTACTGGATTTACCAGCTCTTGGAGGTGTTGTGGTCGAATTCCAGTGTAACCTCCTGCAGATCCTGCTGGAAATGACACTATCGCCTTATAGACTTCTGATTCTGGCAAAATTAACTGTTCAGTGATGGGGGTCTCCCTCAGGGTTGTTGTTGACGGCTATGGTGTCCGTTGTTGGATGCTTGTCTCTCAGGGCTTGGATGTGGTCTCATCTTTGGGAGCTACAGTGTCGTCACTTGTAATTATTCTGATTGCTCCACTGTGTTACCTTCGATTTTTTGCTAACCTGTGCGCAAATTTTCTCGTTTCCATTGGAATTTTTCTTGGGTCTACCTCTGTGATTCCTGCGATGATGGGGCAGAGGGACGCAATTATCCGTTCTTGATGACAGATGTGGTTAGCAGTTTGCTTCGTCTTTCGGACAGACATTGATAAACAGGAGTAGGTTGCGCCATGCCGTAATGGTGCCTCGGGCTTCTAAGTTGGTGGAACCTCCATTCACCTGCTTAAGAAGGTCTGTGAATTTCCCTGCTGCATATGGGCGAGCTGCTTTAGGAATGTGAGATAGGGTACTGCTAGCAGTGGATTTGAATGCCCAGTATAAGGTTTTCGCAAGTGAGGAGGAGGTTGCCATTGGAATTGACATCTGCCTGTGGAGGCTGTGGGCTGCTCTCTGTTGGAGGCCTATGTGATCCCGCACACCCATTGTGTGCACGAATAAGGCCGTCCCTGTTGCGTGCTCGAAACTCTCCACACACACCTGACATGGGCCTCTTCTTTCATTGTTGACGGCACTGTTTCCCTGGCTTAGTGGCTGGCTGCATCATCTGCCATATCTCAAACTGTGTGGTAAGCCCAGGCTGAAGGGAAAATTGCACATGGCACATACCGCATGTGATTCATGGTTGTGGTGGGGGGAGGAGAGGGGTCTCCCGTCCTTGTGGTGGGCAGTGAAGGAGAGGGAGGTGTGGAGGATGTGATGAGGCAGGCAGGCCTGATGGAGTAGGGTACTCACTGGATAGGAACTTGTAATGTGGTCCTTGCATGTAGCAACCCACCTCTACAGCAATGAGTTTTGAATCTTACAATAGGATGATTTTACAGATAGTACTTCTGACACTGTACAAGCAGCACCAACTATGACCTTGTCTCATCCCACAACCCCATAAATTTTCATGTTACATCTGTTTTCAGTTTCGTATTCCTCAGTCATATGGTGTTGCCTCCACCACACAACCTGTTCTTGTTGGAGTCCCCCTGGGTAGTGTCCTTGGACCACTACTCTTTCTCATTTACATCAGTGACTTCTCTAATGCCACTAAACTACTTAAACCTATTCTTTTTGCAGATGACACTACTTATATCTTCTCTCACCCAAACCAAACAATACTTAGAAACACTGTAAATGATGAGCTGCTAAAAATATCCACTTGGATGATGACCAACAAACTTAATCTCAACATCAACAAAACCTAATTAATACTGTTTGGAAAAAGAGCTGCTAATATTCAGCTAAACATGTCAATAAATGGTTCCCCATTTCAAGACACACTGACGGAAAATTTCTTGGGCTGCACATTGACAGCTGTCTTAAATTTCAGACCCACATACAGCATATCTCAAAAAGCAGTAGGCATCCTCTCTAAGATACGGTATTATGTACCCCAAACAGCACTTCTATCTCTTTACCACTCTCATCTACCCTTATCTCACCTGTGGTATTTGTGCATGGGGTTCAACCACAGTAAATCACCTTAACCCTTTAATTATCCAACAGAAAGCAGCTGTGAGAATGATTACAAACTCCTGCGCCATGCAACACACACTACCACTATTTAAGAGCTTGAGCCTTCTTAATATACAAAATATTCACTCATTTTGCCAACTACATACACTGAACATTATTCTCCAATATTACCCCTCCTCTCAAACTCATTGAGAATGCACTTGCATAACACAAAACACACTTTGATATCCCTTGTGTTCATCTCTCCCTATGCAAAAATGTTATCCATATAAAGGGCCCTAAGATCTGGAATTTATTGCCTGAACATACAAAAGGGCCCCTGCCTGCACACTAATTCAAGGCTCTGCTTAGAAATCACCTCATCTCCCAAAACTAACAACACAAACACTATATCGCCACCATCAACTCAAAATTTCCAAATTTTATAAGATTATTTCAAAACTAAAACGGTCTCAATTTCATTATGCAAAATGTGCCTAAATATAATACTGTAACTTGTTAATCAATTACTTGTTAATTTAATTACTGCTAAACCACTACTACCTCTGTTGAAATATAAAAACAATGTTCAATTCGAACTATCTATGATATATATGTCTAGTATTAAGTAGTCTGTTAAGCATTAAGTTTAGTCTGCCCGAAATGCCCCGGCATGATAGTGGCTTTCTTTGTACTTTGCAAATCAATATTAATTACACATTGTAAACTATGCAAAGAAATAAAATCCTTAATATAGTCCATAAAGTCAGGCATTATAAATGTTACCAATACACACTAAGAATTGACAGGGATTTGAACTATGGTTCTTGCATGTAGTAGGAATATATCACTGAATACTAATGACTGGAGTAATGTGGTGGTCACTTTGGTATTGTAATGAACATTCATAGTTAACCTGAGTTGGTAACATTAAACGTGACATAACTGAACGACTGTCGACCTTAAACGTCATTACCAGTTTTACCTCTAGTGTGACCTACATTTAAATACAGTTTGGGTAAATAATTGTGATCTGCTCGTCGGAGACAACATAGTTGCATCAAATCAATTTTACTCTGTTTACGATCTAGTATTATACAGTGCTTAGTCAATTAGTTTTCTAAGTTCCACAGATCATAATACTCGCTTACCAGTCCGACTAATGTATGAGCAGTAAATCATCTCAATATAGCATTTGCTAACCCACATTTGCTTCTCAAAGCTCTTAAGGTTCTCAAATTAATGATGTTCAGTTGGAATACTGTATTTCCGACCTTAAGTACTTGTTGTATTATAAGGTATACTGGTACCCTAATTATTGTCTTCATTCCAGTGCCAGCTTAGTCTTCATTTGTACACATTCTTCAGCTATTTTTATCTGTGTGAAAATTATATTTATATGTAGTATGTATACATTAATATTTAGACCAAAGTTAAATAACTATAAGTGAAACATTCAACATTTTTGTAAATTTCGTAAAAAAGAAAAGTATAATACTAGCTGTAGTATTTTTCATGAGTGTTATTATAGGACCAAGGTAGAATAAAGATAATTTGTATTATTGTATTTATTATATTTTTATGTAAATTTGCTAGGCATCTTTTATGTTCCCTGGTGTATACTGTCAGTTGTTAATGGTAACTGTTGTAAGACAAACATCTTACTGTCAGTTGTTAATGGTAACTGTTGTTATACAAACATCTTACTGTCAGTTGTTAATGGTAACTCTTGTTATACAAACATCTTAATGTCAGTTGTTAATGGTAACTTGCTATACAAACATCTTACTGTCGGTTCCTCATGATCATTTTAAGAATGTGTTTCATGTTTATATTGTTTATTATATTTGTGTCGTCTTCTGTAAGTTTTGTAACTCTGTTTTGTGACATTTTTCTGTAATAATATTGGTAGAATTACCGACAATATGTTAAGTAAAAGGACACAAATGCAACTAATGTGACATTTTATTGTGGCAACGTTTCGCTCTCCAGGAGCTTTGTCAAGCCGTTACAAGCGATACATGGACACAGTGGGTATATATATACTCATAAAGTGAGGTGAAATACTAGTGGTGGTAGAAATAGTAGTGATATAAGTAGTAGTAGTATTAGTAATACAATAAGGTAGAACAATCAATATGCACATGAGTAAAAGGTGATAAAACAAATACTTGGGTAGTATAACAATAGGTTAGACAAATATTTCTGCTGGAGGTTGAAATATAGAAGGCCTGTAGGAGTGTTCCACATCTACGATGTGCTTGTGTTGAATAAGCAGGAGAGACTATGTGATGGTGGCCCGGTGGTCTGGTGGCTTGAGCTCTCGCTTCACACACAGAGGGCCCGGGTTCGATTCCCGGCGGGTGGAAACATTTCGACGTGTTTCCTTACACCTGTTGTCATGTTCACCTAGCAGCAAATAGGTACCTGGGTTGTTAGTCGACTGGTGTGGGTCGCATCCTGGGGGACAAGATTAAGGACCCCAATGGAAATAAGACAGACAGTCCTCGATGACGCACTGACTTTCTTGGGTTATCCTGGGTGGCTAACCCTCCGGGGTTAAAAATCCGAAGAAATCTTATCTTATCTTATCTTACTGTTTTCAGGAGGATTCTTGCTAAGACTTCAGAGATGGTGAAGCTGCCTTTGTTTTGTTTAATTGTGTTAGAAACAGAGATAAGTGCTGATTCAAGGCATTTGCGTCTACGAAAATTAGTTTCTTTGATTACTAGTCGGGCGTCTTTGAATTTCATGAGATGATTGTTGGAATTTCGGTGTTGACGCCCGACTAGTAATCAAAGAAACTAATTTCCGTAGACGCAAATGCCTTGAATCAGCACTTATCTCTGTTTCTAACACAATTAAACAAAACAAAGGCAGCTTCACCATCTCTGAAGTCTTATCAAGAATCCTCCTGAAAACAGTAAACCCTACCATCACATAGTCTCTCCTGCTTATTCAACACAAGCACATCGTAGATGTGGAACACTCCTACAGGCCTTCTATATTTCAACCTCCAGCAGAAATATTTGTCTAACCTATTGTTATACTACCCAAGTATTTGTTTTATCACATAAGAAAACATAAGAACATAAGAAAGGAGGAACACTGCAGCAGGCCCACTGGCCCACACTAGGCAAGTCCCTCTCAAACCCAAACTCACTGACAAAAATATTTGCCCAGGTAATAAGCTTTGATAATCCTATTAACTCATGTGTAAGTCCCACTCAAATCCAACCCCTCTCACTCATGTATTGATCTAACCAAAATTTGAAGCTACCCAAGGTTTTAGCTTCAATAACCCTACTAGGCCGACTGTTCCACTCATCAACTACCCTATCCAAACCAATGCTTTTTCATAACCCCAAGTCCTTTTCCCATTATGTATGGCTAAGTTCTACATTATTTAGTTTATAAACGCTAGGGTTATGAACATTCCCGAGCTTCAGAACTTTGCATTTATGCACGTTGAACTGTATCTACCACTTTTCTGACCAAGACATGAGTTTGTCTAAATCCTCCTGAAGTTCAGTGACATCTTCGTCTGAATCAATTATCCTACCTATCTTCGTGTCATCAGCAAATTTGCTCATATCACTAATAATTCCCTCGTCAAGGTCATTGATATACATTATAAACAACACTAGGTCCAAAAGTGATCCATGTGGAACTCCACTTGTTACAGATCCCCCACTCAGATTTTACCCCATTTATGCGCGCACACTGCTTCCTGTTGGTGAGCCATGACTCGATCCATCACAGCACTTTTTTTTCCCAATGCCATGAGGTGCCACTTTAAGTCTCTGGTGCGGTACTCTGTGGTATAAACCTTGGTAATAAATACCGACAAGTTGGTTTAGAAAAACACGTAAGCAAACACTAGGACATTTATTGGAAACCTTTTACTCATGTGCATATTGATTGTTCTACCTTATTGTATTACTACTACTTATATCACTACTATTTCTACCACCACTAGTATTTCACCTCACTTTGTGAGTATATATATGCCCACTGTGTCCATGTATCGCTTGTAACGGCTTGACAAAGCTCCTGGAGAGCGAAACGTTGCCACAATAAAATGTCACATTAGTTGCATTTGTGTCCTTTTACTTGACATTTTTCTGGTAAATAAACTATTTAATTTTTAAACATGTAAGTGGTAGAACATTTTTAAACATGTGAGTGGTAGAACATTTTTAAAACATGTAAGTGGTAGAACATTTTTAAACATGTAAGTGGTAGAACATTTTTAAACATGTAAGTGGTAGAACATTTTTAAACATGTAAGTGGAAAAACATTTCTTCTAGTAATGTTTTGCTAGACTAAATGTTTGGTGACAACTGGAAGTCATTTAGAGGCAACTCAACAAAATAAAGTATTTTCCTGCTACAAATTATTCAGTTTTACCAAATGTGTTTAATGTCAACCAACTATCAAACAGTTTATAGTGTTATATCATGTATTCCTCTTTAAGGGGGGGGGGCTCCTTGTCGTGGCAAAGAGGCTATTGATCTGAGGAATTACACCTTTTGGTCTTCCTCAGACCGAACCTAATTACCCCCAATCCCCCCTTCCCTATCCCTTCCTCCCTATCCCCTCTTTTTCCTTTCCTCCTCCCCCTCCCTTTTCCTCATCCTGTTTGTAGCCTCTTGAGTTCCTCCCCTGTTGCATTACGGTTTCTGTGTAGGGGGAAGTGTACCGGGGTTCATCTAACTCCGTGGGGTTCCTCGGGAGTGGTGTAGTTTGCAGTGGAATCTGGATCATCTTCCCGGATTTCCAGGTGGGGCGGGGTGTCCTGCAGGTGACACGTATATCTATGGAGGCTGCCTGTCGGTTGTGGGAGGTGGCAGACGAGGGAGGTATGCTTTGTGGAGGGTATCCGACTGCCCTCTCTTTTGTCCGCCGAGGTGCCTCTGTTGATGTGAGGTTGTAGGACTAGGAGGCTGGTACTGTAATAAACTGCTAGTTTTAACTAGCAGGCTAGTACTGTAACAGATCTGCTAGTTTTAACACTAGCAGGCTAGTACTGTACCAGACCTGCTAGTTTTAGCACTAGGAGGCTAGTACTGTAACAGACCTAGTTTTAGCACTAGGAGGCTACTGTAACAGACCTGCTAGTTTTAGCACTAGGTGGCTAGTACTGTAACAGACCTGCTAGTTTTAACACTAGCAGGCTAGTACTGTAATAGACCTGCTAGTTTTAGCACTAGGAGGCTAGTACTGTAACAGACCTGCTAGTTTTAGCACTAGGAGGCTAGTACTGTAACAGACCTGCTAGTTTTAGAACTAGGAGGCTAGTACTGTAATAGACCTGCTAGTTTTAACACTAGCAGGCTAGTACTGTAATAGACCTGCTAGTTTTAACACTAGCAGGCTAGTACTGTAATAGACCTAGTTTTAACACTAGCAGGCTAGTACTGTAACAGACCTGCTAGTTTTAGCACTAGGAGGCTAGTACTGTAACAGACCTGCTAGTTTTAACACTAGGAGGCTAGTACTGTAACAGACCTGCTAGTTTTAGCACTAGCAGGCTAGTACTGTAACAGACCTGCTAGTTTTAGCACTAGTAGGCTAGTACTGTAACAGACCTGCTAGTTTTAGCACTAGTAGGCTAGTACTGTAACAGACCTGCTAGTTTTAGCACTAGTAGGCTAGTACTGTAACAGACCTGCTAGTTTTAGCACTAGTAGGCTAGTACTGTAACAGACCTGCTAGTTTTAGCACTAGTAGGCTAGTACTGTAACAGACCTGCTAGTTTTAGCACTAGCAGGCTAGTACTGTAACAGACCTGCTAGTTTTAACACTAGCAGGCTAGTACTGTAACAGACCTGCTAGTTTTAGCACTAGTAGGCTAGTACTGTAACAGACCTGCTAGTTTTAGCACTAGTAGGCTAGTACTGTAACAGACCTGCTAGTTTTAGCACTAGTAGGCTAGTACTTTAACAGCAAACCTAGTTTTAGCAATGGTTTACCCCATGTATGTTAATAAATTATTTGTTAATTAAAAACATTTTCAAATAGACCTTAAATACAATCACGTATATATATACCTGGAGGGTATATATCTACCTGGAGGGTATATATCTACCTGGAGGGTATATATCTACCTGGAGGGTATATATCTACCTGGAGGGTATATATCTACCTGGAGGGTATATATCTACCTGGAGGGTATATATCTACCTGGAGGGTATATATCTACCTGGAGGGTATATATCTACCTGGAGGGTATATATCTACCTGGACAGGTTCGCGGGGGTCAACGCCCCCGCGGCCCTGTCCTAGACCAGGCCTGGTGGATCAGGGCCTGATCAACCAGGCTGTTACTGCTGGCCGCACGTAGTTAAACATATGAACCACAACCCGGCTGATTAGGTACTAGTGAAATATGTCTTTCCAAGCACAAAATTAACCTTTAAAATACAAGAAGGCCCCGTTTATACAGCAGATTAGATTCCGAGATACCACTGTAAAGTGAATCAGCCTTCTCTCTCTCTCTCTCTCTCTCTCTCTCTCTCTCTCTCTCTCTCTCTCTCTCCTTTTACATTAATCTAAAAGCCTGATATCATGTTTTCACTATCTCATATTAAGTGAGCAATAGAGCTAGGCCTAATAATGCATGTACTGTACCCACATTACTTCAAATATTTTCGTCCTCTGCTTATAATGAGTGGTAAATATATTTATTGTATTAAGTCTGAATAAATAAAGAATGGGTATAATTGAGAAACACTGTACTCACCTACCTGTAATAAAATACATAAAAATTATTTCTTCAGTATTTGATATAAATATTCTTGACATTTCTGACAATCAAAATTCCATATAAAAATAACATTAAATATAAATGACCATTAATATCTCAATAATGCAACACTTGTTTGTTTTTTAACTACGTATTACACTAAATTGTCTTAATAAAATTTAAGTAATTTACGTTTTTAAATTATTCTTTCATTTTTACATTTCTTAATTTGTAACCTTTAATTCAGCGGAGAAGCTGAGTAGGAGCTGTCAGTGTGCAAGGTAAGGTGTAGGAGCTGTCAGTGTGCAAGGTAAGGTGTAGGTGCTGTCAGTGTGCAAGGTAAGGTGTAGGAGCTGTCAGTGTGCAAGTAAGGTGTAGAGCTGTCAGTGTGCAAGGTAAGGTGTAGAGCTGTCAGTGTGCAAGGTAAGGTGTAGGAGCTGTCAGTGTGCAAGGTAAGGTGTAGGAGCTGTCAGTGTGCAAGGTAAGGTGTAGGAGCTGTCAGTGTGCAAGGTAAGGTGTAGAGCTGTCAGTGTGCAGTAGTTAAGCTGTGTAAGGGAGCTGTCAGTGTGCAAGGTAAGGTGTAGGAGCTGTCAGTGTGCAAGGTAAGGTGTAGGAGCTGTCAGTGTGCAAGGTAAGGTGTAGGAGCTGTCAGTGTGCAAGGTAAGGTGTAGGAGCTGTCAGTGTGCAAGGTAAGGTGTAGGAGCTGTCAGTGTGCAAGGTAAGGTGTAGGAGCTGTCAGTGTGCAAGGTAAGGTGTAGGAGCTGTCAGTGTGCAAGGTGAGAAAGATTGTTATGAAATGATGCACACTACTTCCATGCATATCATACAACCACGTAGACAGAAATTGTTTGATTCTGTGCAGGAGATTCGGAATCATCCTCTCAAATGTTTTACACAAACAGCTACTAACAGCTAGAGCTCTCGCTTCACACACGGAGGGCCCGGGTTCGATTCCCGGCGGGTGGAAACATTTCGACGTGTTTCCTTACACCTGTTGTCATGTTCACCAAGCAGCAAATAGGTACATGGGTGTTAGTCGACTGGTGTGGGTCGCATCCTGGGGGACAAGATTAAGAACCACAATGGAAATAAGAGACAGTCCTCGATGACGCACTGACTTTCTTGGGTTATCCTGGGTGGCTAACCCTCCGGGGTTAAAAATCCGAAGAAATCTTATCTTAGGCCTTTCGGTTTGCAATCAACATATCAGGAGCTTGCAAAGTGGCAGAAAGGAGGATGTCCAAGCAAATACGATCCCAGGGACATCCTCCTCTTTCCTGCAACTTTGCAAGCTCATGATGTGTTGATTGCAACACGAAAGGCCTACAGCTATAATTCTACTTCCCCTATGGTTGTTTTGCATCTTGTATCGCTTGGTTTGCGATATTTGCATAAGCTAGTAAAAGATATTAGGCGAAATACATATTGTTGATTGGGCTTTGGAATGATAATAATGAGGCTATTGGTCCATGAACCGGGAACTCCCCAGTTACATAGCTCATGTTGTATAATTCAGGTGAAGGCTTACCTGGTACTCGACATAGCAATATAAGTATGTTGTAATACCATCCTTCCCAAAGGATGTTACAGTGAACTTCCTTGCTGAACATAAAACAAATCAGTCTCTCTCTGGCATCATGTTTATAACTTAATTTCGTCTGTGTGGTAATGGAAAGTGTGTCAAAGCTAGTTGTAGCAGCCCAAGCATTGAGACTATTAATAAATGTCATAGGCTTCCTGGCAGCAGCAAGGGCAGTTTGAAAGAGCTTCAGTATTTCAGGGTTACGATTATTTTCTATAGTCCATGCTTAATATCTGAGCAATAGGTTTCAGTGTTCGAAGTTTAGGATCATTGTAGTAGGTATGAGTTTTATAGTTGTTTTGGAGTACCAGGTTTGAGTAGCTGTCCAGACAGTTTTAAATTTTTAATATTATTTACGAGGTCATTGTTACAGATTTCGACAGAGGAATATTTATAGGTGCAACAAAGGTGGCAATACCTGAGATATACCTGGTCCGGGGGTCAACGCCCCTGCGGCCCGGTCTGTGACCAGGCCTCATAGTGGATCAGGGCCTGATCAACCAGGCTGTTACTGTTGGCCGCACGCAACCCGACGTACGAACCACAGTCCGGCTGGTCAGGTACTGACTTTAGGTGCCTGTCCAGCGCCTTCTTAAAAACAGCCAGGGGTCTATTGGTAATATCCCTTATGTATACTGGGAGGCAGTTGAACAGTCTTGGGACCCTGACACTTATTGTGTTGTTTATTAGCGTGCTAGAGGCACCCCTGCTTTTTATTGGGGAGTAATTTTCGTGTGCAAGGTTTGTACTAATCCCTTTAGGATTTTCTAATTGTACATAATCATGTATCTCACCCGCCTGCATTCTAGGGAGTACAGGTTGAGGAACTTCAAGCGTTTCCAGTAATTGAGGTGTTTTATCACAGTTATGCGTGCAGTGAAGGTTCTCTACATTTTCTAGGTCAGCAGTTTCACCTGCCTTGAAAAGTGCTGTTAGTGTGCAGCAATATTCCAGCCTAGATAGAACAAGCGACCTGAAGAGTGTCATCATGAGCTTGGCATCCCTGGTTTTGAAGGTTCTCATTATCCATCCTGTCATTTTTCTAGCAGATGCAATTGATACAATGTTATGGTCTTTGAAAATTAGATCCTTCGACATGATCACTCCCAGGTCTTTTACATTAGTTTTTCGCTCTATTGTGTGGTTGGAATTTGTTTTATACTCCGATATAGTTTTAATTTCCTCACGTTTTCCATATTGGAGTAAATGAAGTTTCTCCTCATTGAACTTCATATTTTTTTCTGCAGCCCATTTAAAGATTTCGTTGATGTCTGCCTGGAGTCTTGCAGTGTTTTCAATGGAGGACACTGTCATGCAAATTCGGGTGTCATCTGCAATGGAAGACAGTGCTGTGGCTTGCATCCCTGTCTTTAAGGGGGCTCCTTGTCGTGGTAAAGAGGCTATCGGTCTGAGGAATTGGACCTCTTGGTCTTCTTCCTCAGACCGAACCTAATTAGTAGTGTATAATGGACGGACTCCCAACACGATGATAATCAGGCAATTATGCCAATTATCTCACA
>WNWK01026570.1:0-27225 GCA_009830355.1 Cherax destructor | reverse complement strand
TAGTCGGAGGTGAAGAAACCCGGCAATGGGGATTTTTGCCGGACTTACGAGAAGAAGAGGGGCGGTGAGAATTAGGTGATGGACGAGGGCGTGAAGACACAGAACTGTGCGAGTGAGTAGAAGGGGTGAGGACAGTATGGGATGCCGAGGTAGGGACCTCGGAGCCAAGAACAGCAAAAGAATTCGAGACAGGGGTGACTGAGGTTGGGGCGACCACAGTGGAAGCCGTGGGAGTTGGAACCCCAAAAGTGGGGGACGTTTAGCAATGCGAGAATAGGAAATACGGGGAAGTCTCCCTTGAAGGCGTAGATGAGAGACGGCCATAGCATATGAGAAGCCTTCCATCTCTTTGAGACAACGGATTGGATTTCCCGCTCGTTTAGGTAAACCTGACAATGGCGAGAGTAAGATGGATGTGCCTCACGACAGTTAAGGCAAGAGGGAGGTAGATTACAAGGACTGGTATGGTCGTCGGCACCACAGCCTGGGCATTCGGCCATGGACCTGCAATATTTCGCTGGATGACCGAAACGCCAGCAGTTTCTACACTGTTGCGGTGTAGGGGTCACCTTTCGAACTTGTAAACGGTGACCTGCAATGTAGACCGAGGGCAGAAGTTCACGGCAGTCAAATGTTAAACGAGCTATATTGCAAGGATAACGTCTTCGCTTATTGGCAGGGAGGACAAAAGTGTCAACTTTGAGGATAGGGAGTTCTTGGAGCTCAAGCTGCTCCAAAATATCTCCACCACATTTCTGGAAATTCCGTTGGACAATGGTGTGGGGTAAAATGACAGAACCACTACAAGAATTGAGAGAATGATATTTGTCAATAGTGATAGGAATAGTATCTATGGTCGTAAGGAGAGAAAGATCGCGAGCTTGGCCAGCATTCTGGACCGTGATGATGCGAGTGCCGCTCTTGAGAGCGTGAAATGAAATATCTTTACCTACATGGCATAGGAGAGCCTTACCAATACAGTCATACCTCGGTTAACGATATTAATCTGTCAGAGAGGGCATATCTGTAACCAAATCAATCGTTATCCGAATCAATTTTCCCCATAAGAAATAATGGAAATAAAATTAATCCATTCCAGACTTCCAAAAGTAGTAAAATAAAATATTTTTTAGAACTTTTTGACATTAAATAATACACAATTTAATGAACATTAAAGAAATACATGTAAATATAGTACAATAACATGTCACTTACATTTATTGAAGAGTTGTTGATGTGTGGAGGACGGGAGGAGGGGAAAGGATGGAGTATAGTATGCTAGTGTTTGGAAGGGAAATCCCCTTCCATTAACACTGCAAGTGGCAAGTTCTTTTCTGGGGTTACTGGACTTTTTCTTTTAATGCCACTAGGACCAGGTTGAGAGTCACTGGACCCCTCTCTAACCAAAAATCTGTCCAGGGAGCTCTGTGTCTGGCGATTCTTTAACACATCCCTGAAATGACACACCACTGTGTCATTGTACAGGTTGCCAGCACGGCCTGCAACAGCATGGTTAGGGTGATATCCATCCATAAAGCCTTGCACATCAGTCCATTTGGCACAGATCTCCCTAATCCTTGAAGAAGGCACCTTCTTCCATCTCTGTTCCACCTTCTCCTCCTCTGAACCATTGTCCTGACCTGTGGTCTCTTGTTGCAGTTGCTGTTGAAGCTCTTGCAATCTTCAGTGGTTAGCTCTTCCTTGTGCTCCTCCACCAACTGTTCCACATCCTCACCACTCACCTCCAACCCCATTGACTTGCCCAGTTCCACAATTTCTTCCACAACAGGCTCAGGCTCAGGCTCAGGGTTCTGAGGCTCAGCCCCAAAACCTTCAAAATCCCTCTCTAGGACACAGTCTGGCCACAATTTTCTACCAGTTCAAAGTCCTGGTAGTCACTCCCTCCCAAGCCTTACCTATAAGGTTTACACAATGTAGGATATGGAAATGGTTTTTCCAAAAGTCTCTTAGGGTTATATTCATGTCTGTGGTCACATCAAAGCACTTTTGAAACATTGCTTTGGTGTAGAGTTTTTTAAAGTTGGAAATGACCTGCTGGTCCATGGGCTGGAGGAGAGGAGTGGTATTAGGGGCAAGAACTTCACTTTGATGAATTTAAAGTCCTCCACAATTTTCTCTACCAAGTTTGGAGGATGACAAGGAACATTGTCCATTATCAGGAGGCACTTAAGTGGCAAATTATTTTCCTGGAGATATTTCTTCACACGGGGGCCAAACACGCCATTGAACCACTCTAAGAAAACGTCCTTTGTGACCCATGCCTTTTTGTTAGACTTCCACATCACACACAAGTTAGACTTGGTGATACCGTATCTGCCAAACACTCGGGGATTTTCAAAAAGATACACCAGTAAAGGCTTCACTTTGCAATCACCACTGGCATTAGCACAAAGCATCAAAGTTAGCCTGTCTTTCATAGGCTTATGTCCTGGCTGTGCCTTTTCCTCCTGAGTAATGAAGGTCCTGTTGGGCATTTTCTTCCAAAACACGCCTGTTTCATCACAATTAACCCTTTGACTGTTTCGGACGTATATATACGTCTTACGAGCCAATGTTTCGGACGTATTTATACGCCTAAATTCTAGCGGCTTCAAATGAAGCGGGAGAAAGCTGATAGGCCTACATGTGAGAGAATGGGTCTGCATGGTGGGTGTGCGCAGTATGAAAAAAATCGGGGACCCAGTGGTGCATTGTGGGAGCGCCATGTTTGTAGTCCTTGTTCACCATGCCTGGCGGTAAGAAGTACCTCACTCCCCGGCGAATTGGAGGCCTTCTCTTCCCAAGTGATAGTTCTAACAGCGATGGAAGTGCCAGTGAAAGTGAATTCCATGGTTTTCAAAAGGGTGTGACCGAAAGCAGTGCCCAGGATAACATAATTAGTGATGAAAACCCAGATGACCCACAACCTTCCACCTCTGGTGCTGGGCCGTCTCATTCACGTTCACCTGTACCAGAACGAAAGAGGAAACGATTTCAACGTGTAGAAGACTCTGATGTGGGCAGTGTAAGTGATGATGACAGTGATTTCAAAGCTATTGAAAGCAGTTCTAGTGGCAACAGTGAGGGAGATTATTCTCCAGTGAAGCGGCAGTATGTACGACGCAACATGCGTTCTGGTAGTGTGCCATATGCTATTCCAAGGAAAAGGAGTAAATCTCGGAGTACATCTCTTGGCCCTACACCACGAATTGATAGTGAAGATGACGATATTGTTACAATGGGGATGCGTAATGTGCGTGGGGCAGATGGTGGTAGTGGTGGTGTTGGCGGTGGCATGAGTCATGTGCCACCACGAGCGGGCCACGCTGCTAACTCAGCACAACCACCATCAACCACCCCCACACTTCCACAACCTGCACAACCACAACCTGCACAGCCACAACCTGCACAACCACAACCACCTGTCAATATCCAGTACGCACCAGCAGACCGCATCTGGGATTGGCAGCAAGGTGACAATTTTGTTCCCAATCCCCATGACTTTGATGAAGCACAAAGTGGAATACGGCCATCGTGTACCCTTGGGAACAATGCTACTGAACTAGAATGCTTTGAGTTATTCTTCGATGAACCCCTGATGGACATTATTGTCAGGAAAAGCAACACATACTATGAGTACACCATGGCAAACACATTTCTTTCATTTCACCAAGGTCACGGCTACACCAGTGGAAGGACACAACTGTGGCAGAGATGTACTTGTTCTTTGCCACAATAATGCTTATGCCACATGTTTATAAGCACACTGTCACCACATACTGGTCGACAGAAAGCCTGATTTCAACCCCAGGTTTTATTGATATTATACCAGTGAATCTTTTTTTGATACTGTTGCGTATGCTTCACTTTTCTGATAAAACCAGGCCTGACAGAAACGACAGGTTATATAAGATCAGGAATGTGTTCATGTACCTGAAACAAAGGTGCTGTATGTATTTTTATCCCTTCAGGAAGCTTGTTATTGATGAGTCTTTGATTTTGTTCAAAGGCAGACTGTCATTCAAGCAGTATATACCAAGCAAGAGGAAACGCTTTGGTATAAAGTTGTTTGTACTGTGTGATTGCAAAAGTGGTCTGGTTCTGGATCTAATTGTGTACACTGGCAGTAATACATTGAGAGATACCATGAAGTTATTGGGTATCTCTGGTGATGTGGTTAGAACAATGATGGAACCATATCTTGGTAACTGGTACACGAGCCCTTTACTCAGTGATTTCTTGCGAGTGAACATGACAGACGTGTGTGGCACAGTGCGTGCAAATCGTAAACATATGCCTAGGTTTGACGCTGGCACTCGTAGAGGTGAAGTGCAGGTGTTTGCTGCCAATGATATCATGGCATTTCGGTGGCAAGACAAACGTGATGTCACATTGTTGACATCAGTTCACAGACATGAAATGGTAGACAGTGGAAGACAGAATAGAGAGACCAATGAAACCATTCTAAAACCTGCAGCTGTGATGGACTACAACCTCAATATGCGCTTAGTGGACAAATGTGACATGCAGATTGGGTTTGCTGATTGTGTACGCAAAAGTTATAAGTGGTACATAAAACTCTTTTTCCATCTTCTTGACATTTCCATGCTGAATGCTTATAACATGTACAAGTTGAAGACCAACAACAAACCCAAATATGGTGAATTTTGTTTGTCAGTCATCAGACAAATAATATTCAAGTACCAAGGAGCAACACCTGCAATAGACCAGCGCCCACGAAATTATCAACACATGCCCTCTCGTATGAGGCCTGGTGATCACTACCCCATACAAGTGCCTGCTACTATTCTCAAGAAAAATGCTCAGAAGAGGTGTTTTGTCTGTAAACATACCACAAAACGCCCACAAACACGCAGAGACACTCGTTTTATGTGTGAGGAGTGTAAAGTACCACTATGCATATACCCATGTTTCAAAGAGTTCCACAAGCTGCAGGAGTTCTAGGAAAGTGTTCAGTGAGTGTACATATGTATATATATTATAGAACAATAGTAATGAACATTTTTTGTCGTTGTTTGTTTGTGTAAACAAGTTTTGTAAACAATATAAACATACTAATGTTTGAGCAATTATTGTGGTGCAAACAACGAGTGTATATACATTGCACCTTACTGTTGTCTCACAGGCCACATAAGTTACATAAAAAAAGAAAATAGTGAAAAAAAACAAGAAATCTACGAATGGAAGTAAACAGAAGTTTACCGAGTCAGCGGAATTCGCCGATGTTGCCATACGCAGCTCATATTCTGCCAACTTTACGCCTCCATATCTCGGTAAGTACTGATCGCAAAAATTTGTTTTTAGGCTTAAAACAATCAGCAAAATAATCCTAACATTTTGATAAGAAAAAATATTTTTTTTTTTCGAATATTTCTCGACATAGAATGACAGTTTCAGAAAGGGGTCTCCGACAGTCAAAGGGTTAAACACTTGTTGGGGGAGGAATTGTTCAGCCTCTATGTACCCCTGGAATTCAGGCACATATTTTTCAGCCGCACTTTTGTCACAACTGGCTGCCTCACTATGCCTCACAACACTATGTATGCCACTTCGATTCTTAAATTTTTGAAACCAGCCTCTGCTGGCTTTAAATTCGCTCACTTCAGCACTCGTTGCAGGCATTTTCTTAACGAGATCATCATGCAACTGCCATGCTTTTTCACATATTATTGCCTGCAAAACAGTATCTGCTGCTAACTGTTTCTCGTTGATCCACACCAACAACAAATTTTCCACATCTTCCAGCACTTGCGATCTCTGTTTTGTGATCACAAATGCACCTTTCGCAACAACAGCTTCCTTGATTTTATGTGTATTTCCCTTGGCCACAATGGTAGCGATGGTAGAATAGGCTTTACCATACAGCCTGGCCAGCTCAGTGATACGCACTCCCCTTTCATATTTTTCTATTATCTCCTTCTTCAGTTCTACTGTATTTCTGAGCCTCTTTGCCACAGGCTTAGCACTAGAAGATTTCCTTGGACCCATGGTAGCTTATTTAGCAGTTGCAAGCACTAAAAACAGTGGAATAATGACAATATACTGGTATGAATGCGTGGGTGGAGTGGGTGGTGGTCGCTCTCGCTTGTAAACAATAGCACACTGACGCTCCCTGGAGTGCCCGCACAGCTGGGCGCCACGCGGACGCGTCCGGGACGAATATCGTAAACCGAAGCAAACATCGTTAACGGAGTCACTATTTTGACGTAAAAACGTATCGCAAACAGAATTTATCGCTATCCGACGCCGTCGTTAACCGAGGTATGACTGTACTATGATCGGAAAGATAGGAAGTAGGAGAAGTCGGTCTTAGAGTAAAAAACTTTGTCCATTGAGTAGTGTGAAACAAAGTGTTTAAGGGGAGTGCGTGACGAGCAGGTCGTTTCTGAGATGAATGAGAATGAAGAGTCGAATCATCATGTAAGGGTCTTGGTCGTTTTGATGTGGGACCGGAGGCGGTCTGAGGGACAGGCGAGCAATCCGAAAATTACTGCACCGTAGAGGGAGAAGCCGGAATCAAGGTCAGAGAAGAGCGAAGGTCAGACGTGTCAAAAGGGCCGGTCGGAACCCCGGTACCTGAAGCAGGTGACGAACTGGCACCAGCAAGAGGTACAGGGGTATTGGAGGTGTCCGAAGAGTTGTCCATTAACGAGGTAGGGTCAGAACTGGGTGCGGTATCAGGAAGGGGCCCAGGGGTAGTAGATTCATGGATTGGGTTAGCCATGGTTAGGTTACTTCTTTCTTTTTGTTTTTAAGAAAAAAAAAAAAAAAAAAAAAAAAAAAAAGGGGAACGTGGAGGAATAGCTCCTAGGAGGAATGAAAGGGGCGAAAATCCCCCTCCGCACCCAAGAGGACCTCAACACCACAAGTAGTGCAGATGCTGCATGGAACCTGTGCCATACCCTACCCTTCATGCTAGTAAACCAGCAATCTGGGATAGCAAGTGGAGGAATAGCTCCTAGGAGGAATGAAAGGGGCGAAAATCCCCCTCCACACCCAAGAGGACCTCAACACCGCAAGTAGTGCAGATGCTGCATGGAACCCGTGCCATACCCTACCCTTCATGCTAGTAAACCAGCAATCTGGGATAGCAACCTCACATCCACCGAGCCACCTCGGAGGACAAAAGAGAGGGCGGCCGGATACCCGCCACAAAGCATACCTCCTTCGGCCACCACCCCCGGAATCCGAAAGGTGGCCTCCAGAGATACACCCGTCGCCCGAAAGATACCCAAAGCCACCCTCCGGGAGACCGGAGAGGGATCGGGACATCCCCAGGCGATCCAGATTCCACGGCAAACTACACCACCGCCAAGAACCTCAACGAAATGGGATGGACTACGGAACCCTTTCCCCTACCTAGGAACTAGAATGCCTGTGGAGAGAAGCTCACAGGGTTAAAATGGGAAGAAGGGAATAAGGGAGGGATGAGGAGGAGGAGGAAAGGAAAAAAGGGAGGATGGGGAAGATGGGATAGGGGAGGGGGATTGGGGGGTAATTAGGTTCGGTCTGAGGAAGAAGACCAAAAGGTCTAATTCCTCAGACCAAGAGCCTAAATAACAAAAAAAGGCACAATACCGTGACTGGAACAATACACACACAACCCGCACATATAAAAAAGAGAGGAGCTTACGACGACGTTTTGGTCTGACTTGGACCATTTACAAAGTGTGACTTTGTAAATGGTCCAAGTCGGACAGAAACGTCATCGTAAGCTACTCTCTTTTTTATATGTGTGGGTTGTGTGTGTAATGTACCAAGAGCCTCTTCACCACACCAAGGAGCCCCCTTGAACAGGTTATGTCATATTAGATGAATTGTGACAGATAAATAAGCCGTAGAGTTGATATTAGTGTCATAATGAAGGACTATCTTGTCCTGTCCCCAAACACACACCCCTGTCACCAGCACAATTCCAAACATCAGCCAGAAACAGAACTCTCTGGAACACTTTTTTGAGCGACAGGGGTCCAGTGACTCTCAAGCTGGTCCTAGTGCCATTAAAACACAAAGAAGGGAAGTAACCCCGGAAAAGAACTTGGTACCTGAAGTCTTAATGGAAGGGGATTCCCCTTCCGAACACTAGCAACTCCTCCTTCCTCTCCCCTCCTTCCGTCTTCCACACATCAACAACTCTTCAATAAAGGTAAGTGTCAAGTTATTACTGTTTTATGTACTTTATATCTCATTCTTTTCTGTGTAATTTAATGTGGAAACAATATTTATTTTAATACTTTTGGGTGTCTGAAACGGATTAATTGAATTTCCATTATTTCTTATGGGGAAAATAGATTCGGATTAAGTAATATTCGATTTAAGTAGCACCCTCTGGAACGGATTAATTACGTAATCCGGGGGTCCACTGTAGTATGCTCCTTGCTTAGCGACGAATTCATTTACCAACGTGGTCTTAGGAACGGAACTCTGTCGTTAAGTGAGGAGAGGTTGTACTTCCTATTTTTCCGCTGAACATAAAGTAACTATCCTTATGAGTTGTTTGAAAACCAACTGTGGAATCCTTTTAGTAGATTTCAGACACCGTTTCATCGAGATCACACCAGAATATTTATCAGTATTCAACTAGAAACATGCATCCTATTTCACACACATCCAGTTCACCACTGGGCACAAATACCCCTGTTAGGTATGTCCAACTCACCTCAACTTATTAAATTTTTATACAACTCTATTGACAAGTCAGCACTTTTATATAAAAAAACCCACTAAAATAAAACACTGAAGTAGGCTTACTGGCCATATTAGGCAGGTTCTAAACATGCTCACTCATTTCAGTTATATTCAACTTTATTGCTAAATCAGTGCTTTTGTATAAAATTACATAAATAAACATAAGTATAGAAAATCAGTGCAGGAGGCATACTCATCCATGCTAGGAAGGTTCAACTCTCAGTCAACAATTCCCACAAGTATCTTACCAACCTACTCTTAAAACTACTCAAAATACAGTGGTACCTCGAGTTACGATGGTCCCCAAAACCCCCCTTTTATGTAAGTTTATTTTTTTAAATGCTTTTGTAAGTATATTTTTGGGGGTGTAAAAGGACTAGTCTATTTTACATTATTCCTTATGGGGATAAATTCGTTTGGTAATGGCACTTGAACATCATTCTCGAACGAAAAAATATCGTAACTCGAGGTACCACTGTACATGGTTCACAGATACTACTTGGCAGTTTGTTCTACTCCTTTAGAATAGTACTGCCAAACAAGGCTTCGTGATATCCCAATTACATCATAATTTGTCTAATCTATTTTCATTGTTTGAAGTTCTATGTAAGTTAGATGTTGAGTAATTCATTTATATCCTCTTTATTAATATATTCACTACATACTTCAATCCTGCACTGTCTCAAAAGGTGTAGAATGAGGAAATATGATAAAGGTATAAAGTGAAAGACAGGTAAAATATAAGATATATATAAATAAGGCACTTAGAACTTAATATAGTAGCTTTAAGATGGATAAAATGAAATATAGGAAGAATACAGGAAAATCAAAGTGGAAAAGATACACAGCAAGCAGTCAATGAATGAAATGTAGAAAGAGGAAGATTATTATAAAATGTTTCACTAAGTGAGAGCTTCATGAAGTCCTAACAACAAAGTTCTCAATGAGCAACACATGCTATTAACAAAGGCTTTCTCTATCTCTATTGTTTTTTTTTAACATGTCAGCTGTTTCCCACTGAGGCAGGGTGACCCAAAAAGAAAGAAAACCATCCCCCCAAAAAAGAAAGCATTGGTCTGTCTATAGATTTGTAGTGAAATAAACTGATAGTAACATCATAGAACAGTTTCAACACAACACCAATTCTGTTACAGATTGTACATGAAACTTTTTCAGTACATCTGAGTATTATGTTAATCTTAATAAGAGAAAATACTAGACTAGGATTCTGCCTTCTTATGCACAGAGTAAGCCACATGGCCCAACTAATACAGTAAATGAGTACAAAAACCTAATAGAACACTTTAATTCTCAAATATAGGTCTTCTGTCTCTTTACACATAGGAAAGACCTTAACACATAGGGTAAACCTTAATTAAAACATAGGGAAGACCTATACAAGAGATATATGAAAATTAAGGATATTTTGACAAAAAATTTAATTGATAGACATGTACATAAACTTGGGCTGTATCTGCATACTCACAGAAGTTGTTCAATTAACAAATACTTTTAAAAATATAAACACCCTGGACTTCCTGCAAAACTGAAAGAACAGGCACTGATTAAATTGTATAATTAGTTTTGCTTAAGTACACTTTATTCTTCTCTTTCTTTTATTCTACTGTTGTCCTGGTTTTTAAGTGTCTCTCATATCAGATGAATAAGATCATTTACACTGCAGTAACCCTGATGAGCTAGAGTCATCACAACTTTTACCAACTGATTCCTTCCTGAAGTCTTTAAGACATTGAATATTAACAGATTTTATCTCTTCTCTATGAACTGTCATATGATATAACAAACTAGTTTTACACAAAAAGCGTTTTGAACACTTGTAACACTGATATGGTTTTTTCATGTCACTACTTTTATTTTTTTTATTATGAGTTTTCATATGCTTTGTTAAGGAATGCTTTTGTAAAAAGTCTCTTGAACAGACTGGGCATTTATGCATTTTCTCAACTAAATGAATTTTCATATGTTCTGAAAGATTTGATTTTGATCTAAAAAATTTCAAACACTCTGAACACCTATATGGTTTAAATTCTACATGAAGTTTCTCATGCTTTACTTGAACAGATTTTAATGAAAAAGCTTTTGAACACACTGAACACTTATATGGCTTCTCCCCACTGTGAACTTTGAAGTGTCTTGTCAGGTTACCTCTTTGTTTGAAGCCTTTTTGACACACAGAACACTGAAATGGTTTTTCTCCTGTATGGTTTCTCATGTGTAAAATTAGACGAGAATTTTGTACAAAGCCTTTTAAGCATACACGACACTGATACGGTGTTTCTCCTGTATGACTTATTTTATGCTGCATTAATGAACATTTATCTTTGAAGTCTTTTAGACATTCTGAACACTGATAAGGCTTCTCTCCTGTGTGAACTGGCTGATGTCTCTTAAGATGATACATATCTGCAAATACTTTTTGACATACAAAACACTGAAATGGTTTTTCTCCTAAATGAATTTTCATGTGTTTTGTTAGCTTGTCCTTTTCCTTAAAATCTTTATTACAGTCAGAACATTGATAAGGTCTCTCTTCTGAATGAATATTCTTATGTCTCATCAGGTGAAAATTGGATGAAAAAGTTTTCATGCACAAAAAGCACTCATAAGGCTTCGTTTTTGTATCATCACTCATATTTACTTCCAAAACAGTCAAGAAAACTTTTAAATGCTAGAAATATTTATTCTTGAATAAATTACAATTTGATTTATAACAAACTTTCTTTCATGGTTGAAATTGCAGATAATTTTAACATTAGGTGCTGCTGCTGTTGCTGCCTTGCCAACACTTCTGACGAACACGTACTATAAATGGTGATAATTGTGTATATTAAAAATTAGGATAAGCAGAGTGAACTTACACACAGGATAAGGTGCACTTGCAGTGTACACGGTCTTGAGGTAAATTTTAAAATACTGAAACTGAATTGTTTCTGATAGAGTATACTTTGTGAAGTTGGTGATTACACTTGTTAAGACTCTTGTACTTGAGTTTTATAATACTGAAAGTTAGCAGTGCATCTTCAGTACTAATGAACTTCCAGTGTGTTAGCAGTTTATGTCTACTGCTCAGCTTCCAATGCAACAATGACCTGTAAAAGAAAACATATGAACAATAATCCCTCATGAGTTTAGCACTTACCTATGATTGTAACAATAATAATGAACAATAATCTTTTTTAAAACTTTTACTAAGATATTTAAAGTATTAGATGCACTAGTGAAGTTTATTTAGCAAGATTTACTGCACAATATGTTATACTCCTGCAGGGGTCACAATACAGTGGGTCACAATACAGTGGGCCACAATAAAGTGGGTCACAATACAGTGGGCCACAACAAAGTGGGTCACAATACAGTGGGTCACAATAAAGTGGACCACAATAAAGTGGACCACAATAAAGTGGGTCACAATACAGTGGGCCACAATACAGTGGGCCACAATAAAGTGAGCCACAAAAAAAGTGGGCCACAATAAAGTGAGCCACAATAAAATGGGTCACAATAAAGTGGGTCACAATAAAGTGAGCCACAATAAAATGGGTCACAATACAGTGGGCCACAATAAAGTGGGTCACAAAAAAGTGGGTCACAATAAAGTGGATCACAATAAAGTGAGCCACAAAGTGGGTCACAATAAAATAAGCCACAATGAAGTGAGTCACAATAAAGTGAGTCACAATAAAGTGAGCCACAATAAAGTGGATCACAATAAAGTGGGTCACAAAGTCACAATAAAGTGGGTCACAATCAAATTAAAAAGTTGTAAAGGCACCACATTCCATAAACATTAAATATACAGCCTCTCCTCACTTAGCGATGTACTCATTTACCGACGCCTCGGACTTAAGATGGGCTCTCTGACCAGTATTTATACCTAAATAATGTATATTAGAGCTGATTTCCTCTATTCTGTTTATTTCAATATACAGTACACTACTGTATAAACATTTAAAAATATACCTGAAATGTTATAAATGGTGCAAAGGTGACAATAAAACAATATCAAAGATAGTCGACACAAACCCACTACCATTATGGTATGCTCCTCACTTAGTGACGAATTTGTTTAACGATGTGGTCTTAGGAACAGAACTCCGTCGTTAAGTGAGGAGAGGCTGTAATCCCGCACCTCCTCCTAATTTCCACACTCCGAATTCTCTGCATTATATTCACACCACACATTGACCTCAGACATGACATCTCCACTGCCTCCAGCCTTCTCCTCGTTGCAACATTCATCACCCATGCTTCACACCCATATAAGTGTTGGTATAACTATACTCTCATACATTTCCCTCTTTACTTCCATGGACAAAGTTCTTTGTCTCCATAGACTCCAAAGTGCTCCACTCACCCTTTTCCCCTCATCAATTCTATGATTCACCTCATCCTTCATAGACCCATCTGCTGACATGTCCACTCCCAAATATCTGAATACATTCACCTCCTCCATACTCTCTCCCTCCAATCTGATATCCAATCTTTCGTCACCTAATCTTTTTGTTATCCTCATCACCTTACTCTTTCCTATATTCACTTTCAATTTTCTTCTTTTACACACCCTACCAAATTCATCCACCAACCTTTGCAACTTCTCTTCAGAATCTCCCAAAAGCACAGTGTCATCAGCAAAAAGCAACTGTGACAACTCCCACTTTGTATTTGATTCAGCTAAATAAGAGTGATAAGTAGCCACAACATTAATATACAGTGGAACCCCGGTTTTCGTCCTTAATCCATTCCAGAAGGTCGATTGAAAATCCGAAGTGGATGAAAACCGAAGTAATATTTCCCATAAGAAATAATGTAAATCCAGACACCCAAAAATATTAACAAAAAATACATTTTATAGAGAATAACTATAGTTTTACATACAGAAAACAATGAGAAATAAATATAAATGACTAATTTTAATGGATAAATGAACATTTAAATCACTATTACATACATACCTTTATTGAAGACTAGTGCCAGCCCTTTCCCAAAGGGGTGGCACCTACAAGGATAGTGAGGCACTGGTTAGAGTATGTAGGAGAGAGGGAGATTATTTCCTAATAAAAGTAGGCCTTAGATAAGGATGTGTGATGTCACCATGGTTGTTCAATATACTCACAGATGGGGTTGTAAGAGAAGTAAATGCTCGGAAGATGGGAAGAGGTGTGGGATTAACAGATAAAGGATCTAACACAAAGTGGGAGTTGTGGAAGTTGGAGTTATCTCCACTGCCTCCAGATTTCTCCATGTTAACCAATTCAGGGTCGGTGCCGTACTAGTACGTTTTACGAGCAGGGGTTGGTGCCGTACTAGTACGCGTAAATTCTAGCGGCTTCAAATTAAGCGGGAAACAGCTGGTAGGCCTAGGGATGAGAGAATGGGTCTGCGCGGTCAGTGTGCGCAGTAGGAAAAAAAATCGGGCACCCAATGGTGCACTGTGGGAACACCATTTCGGTACACCTTCTCCACCATGCCTCGCAGCAAGAAACACCTTACTCCTCGGCGAATTGGGACACTTTTATTCATCAGTGACAGTTCTAACAGTGATGGGAGTGTTAGTGAAGGTGACTTTCAAGGTTTTGAGGCAGTTGTGACCGAAACTAGTGACCATAATACCGGTATAAGTAAGGAAAACCCAGATGACCCACAGCCGTCCACCTCTGGTGCTGTGGCGTCTTGTTCACGGCCAGTTGTACCAGAACGAAGGCGGAAACTCCTATTTTCTAATGTCCCAGACTCAGATGTGAGCAATAGTGATGATACTGATAGTGACTATGAACTCCAAGCCCTTCGAAATAGTTCCAGTAGCGCGAGTGAAGAGGAATATTCACCAGTGAAGCGTCAGTATATACGACGGTATATGCGCTCTGGTAGTGTGCCATATGCTCTTCCAAGGGTTAGGAGTACATCTCGGAGTACATCCCGTGGGCATAAAACAGGAAGTGATAGTGAAAATGATGATGATAGCGTTGCAATTGGTATGAGAAATGTGCATGCAACTGGTAGTGGTGGTGGTGGTGGTGGTGGTGCGGCACACGAGGCACCAGCAGTGGACCATGCTGGCACCCACGCCGCTGACTCAGCTCAGTTACAACAAAGGCAACCCTCACCCACCCACCAACCCCCACAACTACAACCTCCACTTCCACAACCCCCACAACCACCTGTAAATATCCAGTACCCACCAGCAGACCGCACCTGGGATTGGCAGGAAGCTGACAATTTTATTCCCAATCCCCATCAGTTTGATGAAAGTCACAGTGGATTACGCCCATCTTGTCCACTTGGGAACAATGCCACTGAACTGGAATGTTTCCAGTTATTCTTTGACGAACCCCTGATAGACATTATTATCAGAGAAAGCAACAGATACTTCGATTACACAATGGCAAACACGATTCTTTCACCAAACTCACGTCTACACCAGTGGAAGGAGACAACTGTGGCAGAGATGTATCTTTTCTTTGCCACAATAATGCTTATGCCGCATGTCTATAAGCACCGTATCAAATCATATTGGTCAACAGACAGATTGATTGCAACACCAGCTTTCAGTGATATTATACCAGTGAATGGATTTGTGCTACTTCTACGCATGTTGCATTTTTCAGACAAAACCAGGCCTGACAGAACCGACAGGTTATATAAGATTAGGAATGTGTTTCTGTATCTGAAAGAGAAGTTCAATATGTATTTTTATCCCTTCAGGAAGCTTGTTATTGACGAGTCACTGATTCTGTTCAAAGGTAGACTGTCATTCAAGCAGTATATACCAAGCAAGAGGAAACGCTTTGGTATAAAGTTGTTTGTGCTTTGTGATTGCTACAGTGGTCTTGTATTGGATATTATTGTGTACACTGGAAGTAATACATTGAAAGATACCAGGAAGTTACTGGGTATCTCTGGTGATGTGGTTAGAACAATGATGGAACCATATATTGGCAAGGGGCATATATTATATACTGATAACTGGTACACAAGCCCCTCCCTCAGTGATTTTTTGCGAGTGAACTTGACAGATGTGTGCGGTACAGTGCGTGCAAATCGTAAGCATATGCCTAGGTTCAGTGCAGGCACTCGTACAGGTGAGGTGCAGGCGTTTGCTGCCAATGATATCATGGCATTTCGGTGGCATGACAAACGAGATGTCACACTGTTGTCATCAGTGGCAGGCAGAATAGAGAGACCAATGAACCCATTCTAAAACCTGCAGCTGTGATGGACTACACCCTCAATATGCATTCAGTGGACAAATGTGACATGCAGATTGGGTTTGCTGATTGTGTTCAAAAGAGTTACAAGTGGTACATAAAACTCTTTTTTCACATTCTGGACATTACCATGCTCAATGCTTATAATATTTATAAGTTAAAGACCCCAAACAAACCACCATATGGCAAATTTTGTTTGTCTGTCATCAGACAAATAATATTCAAGTACCAAGGAGCCCCACCTACAATAGAAACCCGCCCAACACCAGGTTATCAACACCTACCCTCTCGTCTGAGGCATGGTGATCACTTCCTAACAAAACTGCCTGCTACTGCTTGCAAGAAAAAGGCTCAGAGGAGGTGTTTTGTCTGTGCACATACAAAAAAACGCCCACAACAACGCAAAGACACTTGTTTTATGTGTGTGAAATGTAAAACACCACTGTGCATGGAACCATGTTTCAGAGACTTCCACAGGCTGCAGAACTTCTAGAAACATGTCCAGTGACTATATATATGTATATACATGATTGAACAATGAAAATAAACAAGATTTGTTATTGTGAATAACTGTAAATAAGTTGTGTAAACAAAACAGTGATAACAAACTTTATGTAATTATTGTGTAATACTTAGCGAGTGAATATTTGAAAAATAGCACTTATATTGGTCTCATAGGCCATAAAAGTTATTTGGAAAAAAAAAAATTAAAATCGATAAGAAAAAAACTTCAAGAAAGAAAATAGAAAATTACCGGCCAACCAGCAGTCACCGATGTTGCCGGCAGCAGTTCATTTTTCGTCAACGTCAATCCTCTATATCTTGGTGAGTATTGATCGCAAAAATGTATTTTTTAACCTATTAGATTTAGAAAAAAAAAACTATCATTTCATAAGAATTTTTTTTTTTTTTTTTTTAAATTTGTGGACCCTGAGAACGAGTTTCAGAGAGACCCCTTGGGCCCCCAAAGGGTTAAGGGTTAAAATATCCCTAAAATGAGACAAAACATTGTCATTGAACATGTCCCATATACGGCCTGCAACAGCTTTGTCAGGGTGATGTTCCTCCACAAATCTTTCCATCCTATTCCACATTGCACACATCTCCTTAATCTCTGAAGAAAGCAACTTCTTCCCTCTCCCTCCTCCTCTGAAGCGATTTCCTGAGTTGTGGTCTGTTGCTGTTGCAAATGAAGCTCTTGCAGCTCTGTAGTGGTTAGCTCTTCATTCTGGTCCTCCACCAACCCTTCCACATCCTCGCCACTAACCTCCAACCCCATGGACTTCCCCAATGCCACAATAGTTTCCACAACTGCCATAGGGATGTCAGGGCCAGCCTCAAACCCTTCAAAATCTTACCTATAAGGTTTATGCAATGGAGGATATTGAAGTGATCAATTCAGAGTCTGAGGGTATGTCAAAGCACCTTTGAAACATTGCTTTGGTGTAGAGTTTTTTGAAGTTTGAAATGATCTGCTGGTCCATGGGCTGGAGGAGAGGAGTGGTATTAGGGGGCAAGAACTTCACTGTGATGAACTTAAAATCCTTCACCATTTGTTCTTCCAAGTTTCGAGGATGAGCAGGAGCATTGTCCATTGCCAGGAGGCACTTGAGATCCAATTTATTTTCCAGGAGGTATTTCTTCACACTGGGGCCAAACTGAAACATTTGGCACAAATGAAGTAGTTTCTTGCCAGTTCCACACCCTGATGGTCTGTAGGTATAAAATACTTGCCATTGGTGTCATTGATCGTGGTGTCATAAAGAGGATTTCTACCTTGACTGAAAATAAATCACTTCATCAGTCAAACCCACACTAAACACTTGACATCTCATGTTTAGTCATTTTATGAAAATTACCTCTTCCGACAGGGCTGTTACTTACCAGGTGTGGTTGTTGAATACTCAGGAAACGGTCTCAAAGTCTCCAACTCTGCTGCTTAGACCTACAATATAAGCCTACAAAAATACCCATACAATATACACTTACAGAAATCCTGACACCTGAGGTACATTGATGGCTTACCTTGGGATCCATTGTGAAGTCAGAAGAAGTTATTCTTTGTCTTGAAGCTTCCAGATGTCTATTCCACCTTATTACCATTAATGAGTCATGGATTGATCCTTTTGCTCTCCATCACAAAGATTTACATCACTGAGGTCAGGGTCTGTTATGTAGTTCTATGTCATGGCCTCAGATCACTCAGATAAGCTGTGAGAGGTAAATTATAATGAACAAATTGTCAATTTCTTTTACTTTTGATATTACCTCTATTCTCATAATCATCTTCGTTAGTAGTTATACCAGTTTATTTCCATAATTATTACTTTTCTTTTTAGTAATAATATCAGCTATACAGTGGTCCCTCGACTAATGAAATTAATCCATTCCAGGAGCTAGCTCTTAACACGAAAAATTCGTATTTCGAAACCTTATTTCCCATAAGAAATAATGTAAATACAATTAATCCGTTTCCACCCAAAAAATTTCACAAAAAAATAATTTTTTTTAAAGAATAAATACTATAGTTTTACATACAGAAAACAATGAGACATAAATATAAAGCACTAATTATAATGGACAAATAAACAGCTAAATAAGTTTTACCTTTATTGAAGACTCTTCTTGGCGTATGAGAGTGTTTGTTTGGAGGCAGGACAAAATAAGTCCTTCAATATGACAATAATATCAACTTTACAGCTTATTTATCTAGCACAATTCATCTAATATGACATAATAAACAATATTAATAACATAGAAACATGATATAAACTCTAGAATGAATAAAACATGTCATTACGAATCTGGAAGGACTAGTGGAGTGTGTGTTGGTGTTATTGTTGGGTATAAGGACTGGTGGAGTGTGTTGGTGTTGTTGTTGGGTATAAGGAGGAGATGGTGGCAGAGGATGGCGCTCTTCTCAGTGTCCCTATAATCCTCAAACAACATTGTAGGAGTTGAGTTTCTTGTCATCATTTTCTATCGATTAATCGCTTAACTTACTTAAGTTTATTCAGGTATACACAAATCCAGTTATACATAGATTATCATATACCTGGAGTTTACCTGGAGAGAATTCCAGGGGTCAACGCCCCCACGGCCCGGTCTGTGACCAGGCCTCATGTTGGACCAGAGCCTGATCAACCAGGCTGTTACTGCTGGCCGCACGCAGTCCAACGTACGAACCACAGCCTGGCTGGTCAGGTACCGACTTTAGGTGCCTGTCCAGTGCCTGCTTGAAGACAGCCAGGGGTTTGTTGGTAATCCCCCTGATGTATGCTGGGAGGCAATTGAACAATCTTGGGCCCCTGGATAACCCAAAAAAGGCAGACAGAGTGACTTATTTCCATTGCTACACTGTTAATGCTACACTTTATCGACTTGTGAAGCTTCTTTGGACCCATGGTGACTTATTTCACAGTGACAATCACTGAACCAGCAATAAACACAACAAAAGTATTGTGAATGTTTGAAAGAGCGTGCTGGGTAATGTTCTCTCAAGTGTAAACAACGCTAGACTGGCGTCCTGTCCGCTTCACCGCGCAAGCGCGGGGCAGGCAGACAGGTCTGGTACGTTTCGCTACACGAGTTAATTATCGCTACTTGAGAAAAATATTTAGCGAAAAAGCTTTACTACGATTTTTCGTTATGTGGAACTATCGTTAGTCGAGGGACCACTGTACTCTCTAATTACCTATTATTACTCTACACTTATAAATTCTCCTACCAACATTCTTCCTAATTTTGACTTATAAATGCAGATACAGTGGACCTTTGATTATCATAAGCCTTGGATTTCGTAAATTTTTATTTTTATTTTTCGTAACGTTTTTTTGTCAAAATTTAGCCTTGAAGGTCGTCATTTGCCTTGAAAATAGTCGTTCGTCCCGAACGCGTACGAGTGGCCGAGCGGCCCCACACACCATTCCACACCATTCACAGTCAGTGTGCCATTGTTTTTGAGTGAGTGAACATTGCCCTACGCGTTCATACAATACATTTCGTAATACAGTGGAACCTCAACTTTTGAACATAGTAATCCATTCCAGGAGCTAGTTCACAACTCGAAACGTTCAAAAGTCGAATCAATATTTCCCATAAGAAATAATGGAAATACAATTAGTAATTCGTTCCTGCTGTCAGGAGGCATGACAAAATAGTTCTTCACTATGATGCTATTATCAACTTGACAGCTTATTTATCTATCACAATTAATCTAATATGACATAAACAAAATAAATAACATAAAAACATGATATACACTCTAGAATGAACAAAATATGTATGTCATTACGAATGTGGTGGCAGGGGAGGATGGTGGTGGCGGGCATTCTTGGTCCAGCTATGAAAACATCTTCCCATTCTTTCCTCCTTCAGACATGTTAGTATAAGAGAAAACGGAGAAAATAAATGCTAACTGCATTAGAACACTTCCAGTCGGCTTGACGGAGTGAACAGAATTCATTCGTGTCCAGGCTGGTAACATCAACAACAAAAACAACTGGTTTGTTTACAAAACTCCCGAACCTTCTACACTTTCATTCTCTCTCGTTTATTCATTTAATCTTGTTTACTCACCTCTTACTCTACATTAAGACTGCCTCTACCACTGCCTCTTAGCACCACTGCCTCTCACCACCACTGCCTCTCACCACCACTGCCTCCTTCCACCACTGCCTCTTACCACCACTGCCTCTCACCACCACTGCCTCTTACTAACACTGTCTCTCACCACCACTGCCTCTTACCACCACTGCCTCTCACCACCATTGCCTCTTACCACCACTGCCTCTACCACCACTACCTCTTACCACCACTGCTTCTCACCACCACTGCCTCTCACCACCACTGTCTCTACTACCACTGCCTCTAACACTGCCTCAACCAATGAACAAGCTCCAAACAAAATTAATTAATTGTGAAATGTTCGGAAGAGCAAGCAGGGTAATGTTCACTGGAGGATAAACAAAGCTACAATGATTCATGATGCCTGCGCCTGGGCGGACAGGTCTGGTACACACTTATTCGAAACACGGGACACGTTCGATAGTCAGGATAAAATTTGTTCAAAAAAAGTGTTCGAAACTCGATTGACGAGGCGTTCGAAAGTCGGGGTTCCACTCTATTCCATTCTTTTTTGTGCTTGCAACTGGTAAATAAGCCACCATGGGCCCAAAGAAAGCTCTTAGTGCCAGCCCATTGGTAAAGAAGGTGAGAAACACGATAGAATTAAAGAAAAAGATTGTAGAAAAATACGAAAGTGGTGGTGGTAGTGATTGTGGTAGAGGGCGGTAGTGATGGTGGTAGAGGGTGGTAGTGGTTGTGATGGTGGTAGAGGGTGGTAATGATGGTGGTTGAGAGTGGTAGTGGTTGTGATGGTAGTAATGATGGTGGTAGAGGGTGGTAATTGTGGTAGAGGGTGGTAATGGTGGTAGAGGGTGGTAGTAATGGAGATTTGTGCAATATGGAGTAGTATGGAAAGATTTGTGGAGGAACATCGCCCTAACAAAGCTGTTGCAAGCCGTGTCGGCAACATATACAATGACAATGTCTTGTCCCATTTTTGGGAAATTTTAAAGAGAGGCCAGAAACAGAGCTCTCTGGACAGATATTTAGTGCCACAGGTGTGCAGTGACTCTCAAGCTGGTACTAGTGGCATTAAAAAAAAAAGAAGGGAAGTAACCCCAGAAAAGAACTTGGTACTTGAAGTCTTTTCGGAAGGGGATTACCCTTCCAAACAGTAACTTCTCCATCCTCTCCCCTCCTCCCGTCTTCCATACACCAACAACAGTCTTCAATAAAGGTAAGTGGGATGTTATTGTTGTTTTATTCTTCATGTCTCATTGTTTTCTGTATGTACGTAAATCTATATTTCATGTAAAAAAAATATTTTTTGTTAATACTTTTGGGTGTCTGGAACGGATTAATTGGATTTACATTACAATGGACCCTCGGTTTTCATACAGCTCCCAACTCGAACAATTATGTAAGTGTATTTTTGTAAGTGCTTTTTTAAGTGTATTTTTGGGGGTCTGAAATGACTAATCTAATTTACATTCGTCCTTATGGGAACAAATTCATTCGGTAACGGCACTCGAACAGTATTCTGGAAAGAATTATCAACGAAAACCGAGGGTCCACTGTATTTCTTATGGGAAAATGGATTTGAGAATCGTAAATTTTGAATTTCGTCAGACTCTCTGGAACGGATTAATTACGATAATCAAGGGTCCACTGTATCCATCCTGATAATAATCTCTTGTTAAACTGCAAAAACAATTAAAGCTCACCTGAAAAAGTGTCATTATCATACAGCAAGTAAGGCAAAACCGTTTTCAGTGCCAGCAAGAACATAACAATACAGTGGAACCTCTGTTGTCGTCTACTGCATTACTTGTCGAACAAATCAGTTTTCAAACGAGGAATTAAAAAAATGTCCTGGTTTTGACGTTCTCTTGGTTGTCAACCGACAATGCGAATGGCTCGGGTCACGTGCTCACCCCCACTGTCTTCCCCACCCACCCCACTGTCTTCCCCACCCACCCCAATGTCTTCCCTACCCCCACTGCCTTCCCTACCACTCACACTGCCGAAGTGAGGTACAGTAGAACGTCATTTATGCAGAGATTATGTTGCACGTTACCGGTATTGCACGATTTAAGATTTGCGACACATTATCATCTTACACGACGTAAAGATGATATTACATTCGGCAGGAGGGGAAAAATTTTGAGCGCGTGGTCGCCGCGGTGGGTTAAACCATTGAGTCAGTGGGGGTCCTACTAAGGGTGGCTATGAGCCACATCAAGTGTTTAATGCTGACGAGACAAGTGTTTTCTGGAAGAAAATGCCAACACAAACTTATATCAGTCAGCAAGAGAAAAGTGCACCAGGCTTCAAGACAGCAAAGGATCCTACCTTGCTACTTTTAGGTAATGCATCAGGTGATTTTAAGTGTAAGCCCATGGTTATTTACTGCTAAGAATCCTCATGCTTTGAGGAAAAGGGAATGTTTTCCTTCCTGCAAACTGTGGTTTATTCAGATACACGGGGCCAGGAGCTGAGTCTCGACCCCTGCAACCACAATTAGGTGAGTACATTTACATACATTATCATACATAGCATTGTAGAGAGAACCTGGATAACCCAAAAATGTCAGTCAAGTGGAAATCTGTCACTCGACTTTTTTTGGGTTATCTGTCTACATATGCTTATGTATGATAATCTTCGTAATGTATCTGTGTATATCTGAATAAACTTACATACAATTTTGGGAAGGAAAAACATAACCATTCCCACAAGCAGCCACCTTGTTGTGGTTCAGCAGACAACCACCGCCTTCCCCAGACCCCGGACCCCACCATCCCAGCATTCATACGTATTTCATACGCGTTAAAAGTCCTGGCTACAAGCCAGCTGTGTTGTGAAGAATAAGAGTGAATTGTGTTTTGATCTTGAATTAACCCGTGGCCGTAATGAGTGTTCTTGTACACATAAAAAATGTAAACAAAGTTTGTGTGACTGACTGACTGACTGACTTGACTGACTGAATGAATGACTGACTGACTTGACTGACTGAATGACTTGACTGACTGAATGACTGACTGACGACTGACTGACTTACTGAATGACTTGACTGACTGACTTGACTGACTTACTGAATGACTTGAATGACTTACTGAATGACTTGACTGACTTACTGAATGACTTGACTGACTTACTGAATACTTGACTGACTTACTGAATGACTTGACTGACTTACTGAATGACTTGACTGACTTACTGAATGGCTTGACTGACTTACTGAATGACTTGGACTGACTTACTGAATGACTTACTGACTTACTGAATGACTTGACTGACTTACTGAATGGCTTGACTGACTTAAAGTTAGACACTCAGTTCAACCATCGACTTCAGTTCCAAGAACTCTACTATCCACCTCAGCCCAGTAGGGCCACAGCATAACTCTCCACTCACTTCACAATTATCCACAAACACCAGCACCCACAATTTAGTAAATACTATTATTTCTATTACATTTGTAGTCTTAAGCAGTAAAACAACATAATACATCATGATAATGAACTACAATTACATATTCACTTTTATTTTTGTAATTTCTTGTTGGTCTAAAAAAACTTGTTTGGCTTTTTGGGGACTCCCAGGAACGTAACCCTATTTTTCCCATTAGTTCTTTTAATTATTTAACACAAAAATTATCTAACACGACTTTTCAGGAACGTAACTATCGTGCTAAATGCGTTCTACTGTATTCCTTACCCATGGCTTGGTGACAAAGGTGCACTGAATTACCACTCCACAATGCAATGCGGGTGCATAGATTTTTCCTACTGCGCACACTTACACATAGACCCATTCTATCACATGCAGGCTTACCAGCTCTCACCCCCTCGATTTGAAGCCGCTAGAATTTATGCGTACTAGTACAAGGAAAACCCTGGCACCTAAACCGTACTAGTACGGCCGAAACCCCCCAAAGGGTTAGGGGTGCATTGCGTTTTGCATGGGGTGAGGTGGACCGGGGAACATCGAAGAGTGATCTGTGCCTTGTGTTATGTTATGTGTCCTGTTAAAGGGTTGGTTAGGAGAATTTTTTAGTTGTGGGTTAATATTTGAGTTTAGTGTTCTTTTGTATTAATAGGCAATTTTAAAAGTATGGATGTCTTGTATGGGAGTAAGTTCAGACTTTTGAATATTGGTGGAGTATGCTGTCTAGAATGGGAATTTGTTATCATTCCACTGCAGCCTTTTGTTGTGTTATTTTAAGGTTTGGGTGGTTTATTGTTGTTAGATGTGCAGATTTAGGTGAGATAGGGGGAAAAAAGTGAGTGATAAAGGGAAAAAAGGGAGCTGGTTTTGGAACAAAAACCTCTTTTTTGGGTAAAAATTCCCCCGGTCTTGGGGGCTTTTTTTGGAAATTTTTGTATATGTGTCTGGGGAATTTTGGGGGCCCCTGTCAAGGGTGGATTCCAAGAATTTTCCCCCCGTGAGTTTTGTGACAAGGGGCCATTTATCATTATGTTAAGTGGAACATTTGTAGCTCTGTTCCCAAACTGAATGAAATAGGTTTTTAAAATTGGAGAGTAAGCTTGTTAGTCATCATCCGAAATATTTTTTTTTTTTTAAAACATCGGGGGCCATTCCCCCCCCAAAGGCCCCGGGGGGCCCGAAAAAAAAACTTTCATCATCATTCACCCATCACTGTCTTGCCAGAAAATTTTTTTACACAACAGTTATAAAAATTTTAACATTTACACCCCCCCCTTTAGAGTGCCGGCACTGTTTTTTCCTCTCCAGAACTCAAGTCCGGCCTGCCGTTTCCCCAATCCCCCTTATAAATGTTACTTTGCTCACACTCCCCAAAAAAGTCAAAAAATTAAAAAAACCTATGCCTCCATTCACTCCTATCAAAATCAACATGCTTGTGGGGAAACCCCAACCCCACACAAAAATTTCCCCCCTCCCTCCCCAACCCCCCCTAGGCCGACCCCTACCCCCCTTCCCTCCACTACAGATTTATACACTCTCGGTCCTCTTCTGGTTTTCCATTCTCTCTACATGTCCAAACCACCTCAACAACCCCCCCCTCGCCTGGGGACAATCGTTTTGGAATCCCCCCCCCCAATTTCCAAACCCCAAAATTCTCTCTTATTTCCACCCAATTGACCTCAGACATGCCCCCACCCCCCCCCGCCTTCCCTGGCAACATTCATCCCCATCTTCACCCAATAAACTTTGGGTAAACTATCTCTCATACTTCCCTTTTCTTCCATGGAAAAGGTTTTTTTGTCTCCCCAGACCCAAGTGCCCCACCCCCCTTTCCCCTCATCAATTCTATGATTCACCTCATCCCAAGACCCTCCCGCAGCCCCTCCCAAATTCGCATTCCCCCCCTCCATCTCCTCCCCCCCGATATCAATCTTTGTCCCTATTTTTTTGTTATCCTCATCATTACTTTTCCTATTTACTTTCAATTTTCTTTTTTCCCCCTCCAAATTATCCCCAAAACCTCTGCACTTTTCAGAATCCCCAAAGACAGTGTCATCAGCAAAAGCAATTGGGAAACCCCACTTGTATTTGTTTTTATTTTTCCCAAAACCCCCTTTTTTAAGCCCTGCTTCATTCTCAAACCCCATCTATAAATATATTGAAAACCCCGGGTGACTAAATTTTTTCCCGGCCCACTTTTACGGGGAAATGCCCCTTCCCCCCCCCTCTAACCTGATCCTATCCTCATAAAACTCTTCACTCTTTCAGAACCTTTCCTATTCCTACACCTGCAACATCTGCCACATTGCCCCCTATCTCCCTATCATCGCCTTTTCCAAATCCTAAATGCCACAAAACATCTTTACCCTTCCCCAAAACTGTTCACCTATTTTTTTCCTGAAACCTTGGTCTACACCCCCCTACCTTTCCAAAACCCCCCCTTGTTCATCTGCTATCCTGCTTTCTATTTTCCCTTTAAATTTTTTTTCAATAATAACCCCTACCATACACTTTACCAGGTACCTAACAGACTTTTCCCCCCAAAATTTTTGCACTCTTTTTTCCCTTTTCCTTTTAAAAGGAAAATACACGTCTCTGCCAATCCCTGGTCCTTCCCCCTTCCCATTTTTAAATCAAGCACCAACCCCCCCAAAATTATATCCCCACCCAACATTTCTATCTTTATCCCTCAATCCCAGCTGCCTTACCCCTTTCATTCTACCCCCTGCCTCCCCAAATTCCCCCACCCCCATGGCTCTTCCCCCCTCAAATTTTTTCCCCCCTTCCCTAAAACGAAACACAGCTTCCTGTCTTTTCAACATTTAACAAACCCCCCAAAAAATTTTTTCCATCTTCCCATACTTAATTCCATTTAAAACTCTCCTCCCCTTTTTAATTCAAATCCATTTGTTCTCTAGGCTTTCAACTTATTAATCTCTTCCAAAACTTTTTCTTATTTTCAACAAAATTTGCTGTAACATTACCCATCTTCATCTGCTCTCTTTTTTAAATTTTCCCACTCTTTAACTCTTTTTCTCTCCTATACTCTTCCCTCCTTCATCACTTTCTTTGAAAAACTCTCTATCTTTTTCCCCCTTTTTTCTCTTTACATCATCTTCCACCAACGCCCTCTTTTTCCCACCACTCCCTTAACCAAAATTTGCTGAACCTCCCAAATCATTTTAAAAATACCCCTACATTTCGTTTTTCCCCACCCCACTAGCCCATCTATCCTCCAAAGTTGTAAATACTTTCTGAATTCAGCATTTACAGTGTT
>WNWK01026569.1:0-27226 GCA_009830355.1 Cherax destructor | reverse complement strand
ACTTAGTAAAATTAACTTAACACAGTTCCTTTCGTGGGTGGGAAAAATCTGGAGCGTTGCCTGTGGAATATTTTCCCAGCTCAGGCCACCACCTGGCTGTGGGTCAAACCACTGTCTCAGCGAGGGAGACCTACCGCTATCCTCTGAATCCCCAATACCCCCGTCCGAGCCTTCTGTGCATACGCATCTAGTACAATTCTCTCCTAGGAGCTGTGTTTGTGAATTGTGTTTTATACAATACAATACAATTTTATTTCTTTGCTCGTGTACATAGGTTTTCATTACAATCATAAATTGAAGTGCAAGGAGAGCCTCTGGCATGCCTTGGCATTAGGGGCAGCAATCTAAGAACATAAATATTAGAGTAATTGAGTGAGTTTGTATTGTTAGATCGTTCAAATTATGATATGATGATAATAAATTGTTCATTAAAAAATGACGATAGACATTGTAACAAGTGTTTAGTAGGATAGTAACATAATAGTAAAAATTAAATTGTCTTAAGGAAGATAACGCTGAGCATTTTGAGAGTAATTTACAGTTTGAGTATTTAGTTTAGGGTGATTAGGTGGTAATAATAGTAAATATTGAAATATTTTTATAGGAAAATAACTTTGAGCATTTTTGAAAGTAATTTACAGTATGAGTATTTAGTTTAGGGTTTGAGAAGAATCTTAAATTGATTTTCAAACAAGGTTATTTTAGCATTTCCTGGTAATGAGTTTCAGATTCTGGGGCCCTTTATGTGCATAGAATTCTTACATGGGTTGCTATGGACACTGGGTACATCAAAAAGTGATCTGTATCTTGTGTTATGGTCATGGGTCCTATTAAGGTTGGTGAGGAGAATTTTGAGTGGAGGTTTATATTAGAATGTAGAGTTCTATTTATGTAGTAAGCACAAGAAAAAGTGTGAATGTTCTTTATGGTGAGTAGTTTTAGGCTTTTGAATATTGGTGGAGTATGCTGTCTAGAGTGGGAATTTGTTATCATTCTGACTGCACCCTTTTTGCTGGGTTATTAGTGGTCTAAGGTGATTTAATGTTGTTGATCCCCATGCACAGATTCCATAAGTGAGATATGGGTAGATGAGCTAGTGATATAGTGCAAGGAGAGCTGATTGAGGCACATAATAGCGTATCTTAGATAATATGCCTACTGTCTTTGAGATTTTTTTGGGAAATTTGTTGTATGTGTTTGGAATTTAAGGCTACTGTCAATGTGGATTCCTGGGAATTTTCCCTCTTTGAGTCTTGTGATGGGTGAACCGTTGAGTGTTATGTTAAGTGGAACATTTGTAACTCTGTTTCCAAACTGTATAAAGTAGGTCTTGTCAGTATTTAGAGTAAGTTTATTAGTCGTCATCCATGTTGATATTTTCTGTAATTTGGCATTAACAGTATATCTTGTATCTGCCAAGCAATCACGGCATCCAGTAGGCATACTAGTGTTTCTGAAAGTGGCAAGAAAAGGTTTAAGCATTTAAGTCTTGGAGTTATAAAGAAAATCAAGATACAGTGTAACTCCAAGTTTCGGCCACCCTGAGTATCGGCCACTTTGAGTTTCGGTCGCTCTTTTTGACCAAATTTTGTCCCGACTTTCGGCCATTGCCCCGACTTTCGGCTGGCGTACCAGACCTGTCCGCCTGCCCCGCGCTTGCGTGCCTCGCTGCGCAGGTGTTGTGAGCCAGTCTAGCGTTGTTTACCCTTGAGTCAAGATTACCCTGCGCACTTATTCAAACATTTCACAATAAATTCATTGTTTAGTGCTTGTTTATTGATTGTGACTGTGAAATAAGTCACCATGGGTCCAAAGAAACTTCCTAGTGGTACCCCTGTGGTAAAGAAAGTGAGGAATACCATAGAACTGAAGGAGATAGAAAAATATGAGAGTGGCGTACGTGTGGGGGAGCTTGCCAGGATGTA
Source organism: Cherax destructor (assembly GCA_009830355.1). NCBI lineage: Eukaryota > Metazoa > Arthropoda > Malacostraca > Decapoda > Parastacidae > Cherax > Cherax destructor. The sequence goes on along the minus strand of WNWK01026569.1, from coordinate 25,301 downwards.
CGGAAAAAAACAAATCTACTATCACTTCTATCCTGGCAAAGAGAAAAGAACTCAAGGAAGCTGATGTTGCAAAAGGTGTTGACATGTTAGCCAAAAATAGATAAAAAACAGTGGAAGAGGTTGAGAAGTTGTTGATGGTGTGGATAAACAATAAAAAGATAGCAGGTGATAGTATCTCCGAGGCCATCATATGTGAAAAGGCAATGCAGCTGCACGCAGATCTTGTCAAGAAAATGCCTGGAACCAGTGCTGATGTTAGTGAGTATAAGGCTAGCAAAGGCTGGTTTGACAGATTTAAGAAGCGTAGTGGCATATACAGTGTGATAAGGCATAGTGAGGCAGCCCGTTCAGACAAATGTTCGGCTGAAAAATTTGTGAATGAATTTAAGAGGTACGTAGACGCTGAAAAATTCGAGCCCCAACAAGTGTTTAATTGTGACGAAACAGGCCTGTTTTGTAAGAAAATGCCAAACAGGACCTACATTACTCAGGAGAAATAGGCACTGCCAGGACACAAACCTATGAAAGACAGGCTAACTCTCTTGTTTTGTTCTAACGCTAGTGGGGATTTTAAAGTGAAGCCTTTACTCGTGTATCACTCAGAAAATCCCTGAGTGTTCAAGAAACACAATGTCGTCAAGGATAGATTGTGTGTGATGTGGAAGGCTAACAATAAGGCATGGGTCACAAGGCAAATTTTCATAGAGTGGGTCCATCAAGTGTTTGGCCCCAGTGTGAAAAAATACCTCCAGGAAAAGAAATTGCCACTCAAGTGCCTCCTGGTACTGGACAATGCTCCTGCTCATCCTCCAAACTTGGCAGACTTTTTGTCTAGGGACTTCAGGTTCATCACAGTGAAGTTCTTGCCTCCTAACACCACTCCTCTCATCCAGCCCATGGACCAGCAGGTCATTTGTAACTTCAAAAAACTCTACACCAAAGCAGTGTTTGAAAAGTGCTTTGAAGTGACCTCGGACACTGAGTTGACCCTAAGAGAGTTCTGGAGGAATCACTTCAATATCTTCAACTGCATAAGCCTTATAGGTAAGGCTTGGGAGGGAGTGACTTCCAGGACTTTGAACTCTGCTTGGAGACAATTGTGGCCAGATTGTGTCCAACAGAGGAATTTTGAAGGGTTTGAGGCTGACCCTGACCCTCTGCCTGTTGCAGAAGGTATTGTGGCATTGGGCAAGTCCCTGGGATTGGAGGTGAGTTGTGAGGATGTGGAAGAGTTGGTGGATGACCTCAGGGAAGAGCTAATCACTGACGAGCTGCAAGAGCTTCATCTGGAACAGCATCAGACCAGGAGGAGGAGGAAGAGGGAGTGAAGGAGGTCCCTTCTTAGAAAGGAAGGAAGAAAGAAAGGAAGGAATGAAGGAATAAAAAAGGAAGGAATGAAGGAAGAAAGGAAGGTAGGTAGGAAAGAAGGAAGGATAGTGGGAACTGCCTGGGACCCCATGGTGTTGACAGGCAGTGAGGTGGTGAGTGATGGTATAATATGTCATTTTGACAGCAGCCCCACCCTGACTAAGCATATTTAGACGTCCACACACACACACACACACACACATAACGGAAGGGATAGACTCAGAAGTGTCCCTGTTTGCAGATGATGTGAAGTTAATGAGAAGAATCAAATCAGTCGGGATCAGGCAGGACTACAAAGAGACCTGGACAGGCTGCAAGCCTGGTCCATTAACTGGCTCCTTGAATTTAACCCTGCCAAATGTAAAGTCATGAATATCGGGAAGGGCAAAGAAGACCGCAGACAGAGTATAGTCTAGGTGGCCAAAGACTGCAAACCTCACTCAAAGAAAAGATCTTGGGGTGAGTATAATACCGAGCACATCTCCTGAGGCACACATCAATCAGATAACTGCTGCAGCATACGGGCGGCTGGCAAACCTAAGAATAGCGTTCCAATACCTCACTAAGGAATCATTCAAGACTCTGTATACCATATACGTCAGGCCCATACTGGAGTATGCAGCACCAGTTTGGAACCCACACCTGGTCAAGCACGTCAAGAAATTAGAGAAAGTGCAAAGGTTTGCAACAAGACTAGTCCCAGAGCTAAGGATTGTCCTACGAAGAAAGGTTAAGGGAAATCGGCCTGACGACACTAGAGGACAGGAGGGTTAGGGAGACATGATAACGACATATAAAATACTGCGAGGAATAGATAAGGTGGACAGAGACAAGATGTTCCAGAGAGGGACACAGAAACAAGGGGTCACAATTGGAAGTTGAAGACTCCTATGAGTCAAAGGGATGTTAGGAAGTATTTCTTCAGTCATAGAGTTGTCAGGAAGTGGAATAGCTTAGAAAGCGACATAGTGGAGGCAGGAACCATACATAGTTTTAAGACTAGGTTTGATAAAGCTCATGGAGCAGGAGAGAGAGGACCTAGTAGCAATCAGTGAAGAGGCGGGGCCAGGAGCTATGAATCTACCCCTGCAACCACAAATAGGTGAGTACAAATAGGTGAGTACACACACACCACACCAAGCTTCCAGATGCTAAGAGTAGTTGTAGGAAAGTGTCCAGTCATTATATATGTGTATATATACAGTGGAACCTCGATTTTTGAACACATCGGCAATCGAATAAATCAGAATTCGAACACTTTTTTTTAACAAATTTTGTCCCGGCAATCGAACAAGTGCGTACCAGACCTGTCCGCCCAGGCGCAAGTGTCGTGAGTCAGTCTAGCTTTGTTTATCCTCCAGTGAACATTACCCTGCTTGCTCTTCCAAACATTTCACAATTAATTAATTGTGTTTGGAGCTTGTTCATTGGTTGAGGCAGTGTTAGAGGCAGTGGTGGTGAGAGGCAGTGGTGGTGAGAGGCAGTGGTGGTGAGAGGCAGTGGTGGTAGAGGCAGTGGTGGTGAGAGGCAGTGGTGGTGAGAGGCAGTGGGGGTGAGAAGCAGTAGTGAGAGGCAGTGGTGGTGAGAGGCAGTGGTAGAGGCAGTCTTAATGTAGAGTGAGAGGTGAGTAAACAAGATTAAATGAATAAACGAGAGAGAATGAGAGTGTAGAAGGTTCGGGAGTTTTGTAAACAAACCAGTTGTTGTTGTTGTTGCTGTTACCAGCTTGGACAGGAATGAATTCTGTTCACTCCGTCAAGCCAACTGGAAAAACATCTCATATTTATGTTAATTTATATGTTACGTAGCGTGTTTATTATATAATTTTGAAAAATTATCATAAATTGATTAAGCACAATGTCTATACAGTAGTCCCTCGACTATTGGTCATAATCCGCTCCAGGAGCTAGACCTTAACTCGAATTACTACTCGAAACTCGAAACCTTATTTCCCATAAGAAATAATGTAAATACAATTAATCCGTTTCCACCCAAAAATATTCACAAAAAATTCATTTTGTGAAGATTAACTATGTACTTTTACATAAACAAAACAACATTATTAACACATAATAATAAATAACATATACTTACCTTTATTGAAGAGAGTTGCTGGCATCTGGAAGATAGGGAGGAGGACAGAGGGAGGGGTTAGTGTTTGGAAGGGGAATCCCCCTCCAAAAGGACTTCAGGTAACAAGTCCCTCTCTGGGGTTACTTCTTTTCTTTGTCTTTTAATGCCACTAGGACCAGCTTGAGAGTCACTGGACCCCTGCCTCGAAAAGTAACTGTCCAGAGTGCTCTGTTTCTGGTGCCTCTTTAACATTTTCCTGAAGTGCAACATGGCTCTGTCACTGAACTGGTTGCAGAGATGGCTTATTTCAGCTTGCTCAGGGTGGTGCTTTTCAACAAATGTCTGCACCTTAGTCCACATAGAACAAATTTCCTTAATCTCCTTCTTCAGTTCGATGGTGTTCCTCACTTTCTTTACCACTGGGGTGCCACTAGGAAGCTTCTTTGGACCTATGGTGACTTATTTCACAGTGACAATTACTAAACCAGTAATAAACACAATAAATTTATTGTGAATGTTTGATAGAGCGAGCTGGGTAATGTTCTCTCAGTGGTAAACAACGCTAGACTGGCGTCCTGTGCAGTGAAGCGCGGGCAGGCGGACAGGTCTGGTATGGAACGATAGTCGAGGGAATGACCAGTTGGCGAGGGAAACTTTGAGCGAAAAAAGCGCTCGAAACTCGAAATCACTGATAGCTGGACCGACCGAAAGTCGAGGGACCACTGTATTAACATTCTATATGCCTCAGAGTGATTATTATTGTGTTATTATTATCGTTATTAATATGGCATCTTCAAGACTAATAACACACTCTTAGTGATTTTAATGTGTTCCTGCACTCCAGCACAGGCGCAGGTTGTGGAGTTTAAAGCAGTTAAGTTCAGTAACAAAGTGTAGCATTAAGTGTAGCATTAACCCTTTCGGGGTTGGTGCCGTACTAGTACGTTTTACGAGCAGGGTTTGGTGCCGTACTAGTACGCATAAATTCTAGCAGCTTCAAATTAAGCGTGAAACAGCTGGTAGGCCTAGGGATGAGAGAATGGGTCTGCGCAGTCAGTGTGCGCAGTAGGAAAAAAATCGGGCACCCAGTGGTGCATTGTGGGAACACCATTTCAGTACACCTTGTCCACCATGCCTCGCAGCAAGAAACACCTTACTCCTCGGCGAATTGGGACATTATTATTTCCCAGTGACAGTTCTAACAGTGATGGGGGTGTCAGTGAAGGTGACTTTCAATGTTTTGAGGCGGTTGTGACCGAAACTAGTGACCATAATACCGGTATAAGTGAGGAAAACCCAGACGACCCACAGCCGTCCACCTCTGATGCTGTGGCGTCTTCTTCACGTCCAGTTGTGCCAGAACGAAGGCGGAAACTCCTATTTACTCATATCCCGGACTCAGATGTGAGCAATGGTGATGATAGTGATAGTGACTATGAACTCCAAGCCCTTCGAAATAGTTCCAGTAGCGCGAGTGAAGGGGAATATTCACTAGTGAAGCGTCAGTATATACGATGGTATATGCGCTCTGGTAGTGTGCCATATGCTCTTCCAAGGGTTAGGAGTACATCTCGGAGTACATCTCGTAGGCGTACAACAGGAAGTGATATTGAAAATGAAGATGATAGTGTTGCAATTGGCATGAGAAATGTGTATGCAACTGGTGGTGGTGGTAGTGGAGGTGGTGCCGAGCGCGAGGCACCAGCAGTGGACCATGCTGAGTCAGCTCAGCTACAACAAAGGCAACCCTCACCCACTCACCAACCCCCACAACCACAACCTCCACTTCCACAACCCCCACAACCACCTGTAAATATCCAGTACCCACCAGCAGACCGTACCTGGGATTGGCAGGAAGCTGCGAATTTTATTCCCAATCCCCATCAGTTTGATGACAGTCACAGTGGAATATGCCCATCTTGTCCACTTGGGAACAATGCCACTGAACTGGAATGTTTCCAGTTATTCTTTGACGAACCCCTGATGGACATTATTATCAGGGAAAGCAACAGATATTTCGATTACACAATGGCAAACACGATTCTTTCACCAAAATCACGTCTACACTAGTGGAAGGAGACAACTGTGGCAGAGATGTATCTTTTCTTTGCCACAATAATGCTTATGCCACATGTGTATAAGCACCATATCAAATCATACTGGTCAACAGACCGATTGATTGCAACACCAGCTTTCAGTGATATACCAGTGAATCGATTTGTGCTACTGTTACGCATGTTACATTTTCAGACAAAACCAGGCCTGACAGAACCGACAGGTTATATAAGATTAGGAATGTGTTTCTGTATCTGAAAGAGAAATTCAATATGTATTTTTATCCCTTCAGGAAGCTTGTTATTGATGAGTCTTTGATTCTGTTCAAAGGTAGACTGTCATTCAAGCAGTATATACCAAGCAAAAGGAAACGCTTTGGTATAAAGTTGTTTGTGCTTTGTGATTGCTACAGTGGTCTTGTATTGGATATTATTGTGTACACTGGAAGTAATACATTGAAAGATACCAGGAAGTTACTGGGTATCTCTGGTGATGTGGTTAGAACAATGATGGAACCATATCTTGGCAAGGGGCATATATTATACAGTGGACCCCCGAGTAACGAACAAAATTAATTCCAGAAGCCTGCTCAAGTGCCATTACCCAACGAATTTACTCTCTTAAGAAATAATGTCAAGTAGGTTAGTCCATTTCAGACCCCCCAAAAATACACTTACAATATTATACTTACATAATTGTACGATTTCCGGGGTGTTCGTAACTCGGGGGTCCACTGTATACTGATAACTGGTACACAAGTCCCACCCTCAGTGATTTTTTGTGAGTGAACATGACAGATGTGTGTGGAACAGTTCGTACAAATCGTAAGCATATGCCTAGGTTCGATGCAGGCACTCGTAGAGGTGAGGTGCAGGCGTTTGCTGCCAATGATATCATGGCATTTCGGTGGCATGACAAACGAGATGTCACACTGTTGTCATCAGTTCACCCTAATGAAATGGCAGACAGTGGCAGGGTGAATAGAGAGACACTTTATCACTGGCTGGCACTATAGGCTTTATCAACTCCTGCTGTTTTCGTATCATAACATATCGTAGAAACACTTAAGAAGACATTCTCCCCTCTCAGCCCTTTACCAAAGGGCTGAGAGGGGACTTTCAGCCCTTTGGTAAAGGGTTGGCACTACAATTTCTTTCTTCAATTCTATCGTGTTGGTCACTTTCTTTACCAAAGGGCTGCCAGTATGACGTTTCTTTGGGCCCATGGTGGCTTATTTCACAGTCACAATCAATAAACAAGCACTAAACAATGAATTTATTGTGAAATGTTTGGATGAGCGCGCAGGGTAATGTTGACTCAAGGATAAACAAAGCTAGATTGGCTCATGACGCCTGCGCGGGGAGGCGGACAGGTCTGGTACGCCGGCCAAAACTCGGGGCAACGGCCGAAAGTCGGGACAAAATTAGGTCGAAAAAAGCGACCGATGAACCCATTCTAAAACCTGCAGCTGTGATGGACTACACCCTCAATATGCATTCAGTGGACAAATGTGACATGCAGATTGGGTTTATTGATTGTGTTAGAAAGAGTTATAAGTGGTACATAAAACTTTTTTCACATTCTGGACATTTCCATGCTCAATGCTTATAATGTTTATAAGTTGAAGACCACAAACAAACCACCATATGGCGAATTTTGTTTGTCTGTCATCAGGCAAATAATCACCAAGTACCAAGGAACACCACCTGCCATAGAAAACCGCCCACGAAATTACCAACAACTACACTCTTGTCTGAGGCATGGTGAACACTTCCTAACAAAACTGACTGCAAGAAAAAGGCTCAGAAGAGGTGTTATGTCTGTGCACATACAAAAAGACGCCCACAGCAACACAAAGACACTCGATATATGTGTGTAGAATGTGAAACACCACTGTGTATGGAACCATGTTTCAGAGACTTCCACAGGCTGCAGAACTTCTAGAAACATGTCCAGTGACTTTATATATCTATATATATGATTCAACAATAGAAATAAATAATATTTGTTATTGTAAATATTTGTAAAAAAATTGTGTAAACAAAATAGTGATAACAAACTTTATGTCAATATTGTGTAAGAATTAGCGAGTGAATATTTGAAAAACAGCACTTATATTGGTCTCACAGGCCATAAAAGTTATTTGAAAAAAAAAAATTGAAATTGATAAGAAAACAACTTCAAGAAAAAAAAAAACGATTACCGGCCAACCGGAAGTCACCGATGTTGCTGTCAGTGGTTCAATTTTGGTCAATTTGAAGCCTCCATATCTCCGTAAGTATTGATTGAAATAATTTTTTGTTTAGCTATTTAGATTTAGAAAATAAACCTCTATCATTTCATAAGCTAAAATAAATTTTTTTTTCCGAATATATTCGACCCTGGGAACAGGTTTCCGAGAAGGCCTGTCGACCCCCAAAGGGTTAAGAGTGTAGCGATTAAGTGATAGAAAAAGGACGAAACGAAATAAACTCCTGACAGCATAAGCTGCTCTGCCTATCTTCTGCAAGGTATGTAAATGGTGTATGTACACCTGTTCATTTGTACATTATGGTTTTCTTATGAAAGAAGTGATCTAATGCAGTTAGCATTACAAACTCCGTTTTCTCTTATACTAACACGTCTGAAGGAGGAAAGAATGGGAAGATGTTTTCATAGCTGGAGCAAGGATGCCCGCCACCACCGTCCTCCCCCTCCACCACATTCGTAATGACATACATATTTTATTCATTCTAGAGTGTATATCAGGTTTTTATGTTACAGTGGACCCCCGGTTTTTGTGATTTTTTTCGTTCCAGAATGCTATTCAAGTGCCATTACCAAACGAATTTATTCCCCTAAGAAATAATGTAAAGTAGACTAGTCCTTTTAGACCCCAAAAAATACACTTACAAAAGCATTTAAAAAATACACTTACATAAAAGGGCGAGTTTGGAGCAGGAAGAACATCGGGGGTCCACTGTACAGTGGTCCCTCGGTTTTCGTGCATCTCCAAACTCGAACATTTATGTAAGTGTATTTTCGTAAGTGCTGTGGAGTGCTCTAAATGTCAGCTACCAAATACTGATAATATTTAAAGTGCTCCAGATCAATTATTATAAATTATTATTATTCTAAAAACAATAAATGCTATTTTTGCATTTGTTCTTATGACAAGAGTGATTTAGGCATGTTTACCCTGATGTAAACATCTTTTATGGTGGCGGTCTGTCTGCTCTCTTACCCCTCATATAATATGGCATATATTATTCATTTCAGCATCTTTATTACAGTTCTAGGGTATTTATCATGTTTCTGATATCAATTTGGAATAAATGTAATAGATAGATAACCTTTATTACTAATATTAGTGTAATTACACAACATTTTATTAGCACTAAGGCTAACATCCAACACCCATGACGACTCACCAGACACTGAATGTTACTGCGCCTCTCCTTCCCTCCAATAGCTCCTCCCACTTCGTAACGATGTTAGATGGTGAATTTAATGTATTTTTCTGTAAGCTTAACTCGTATGTGTATTTTACTTTTTTATTGTTTTCTGTAATATATGCGTTATGCAAATTAAAAATAAAGTTATGTCGTTGGAGTTTCATTTTTTGTTCTAATGTATACATATTTAATTCAACATTTGGCATCATTACAAAGTGGGCGGAGCTACAGCAGAGGGAGAAGAAGGAGTGTGTCAGTAACTTGATTCCCTATGACACTTCACAACACTATAAAATACGTATTGTATAATTATACTATTACAGGCCTCCCTCCACAGCCAGCTCATGTCAAAATAACATGTATATAGTACATTATTTTACGATGTTTATATGTGTTTTATGATTGTTCATGGTTCAATAGGTTAAGGAAGCAGTATTGTATTATATTTCCCTACAATATATTAGGGCACCAAACATTCGCGATTTTTCAACATTCACGAGGCTCTTGATCCCCTAACCCTCGCGAATGTTGAGGGATACCTGTACACGGTTCGGCTAGAGGGGAAAAATTTTTGAGCGCGCGGTCGCCCGTGGTGGGTTAAACCATTGAGTCAGTGGGGGAGTCCTACTACCATCCCCTGCCACCCTCACCCACCCACGCATCCCTCCCATCGTTTAGTTTGGTTCATACGTGTGCATGTCGTACAATAATCAGGAAGCTCGCTGTGTTTATTTATATACATTTTCTCATTTTCATTGCATTTTGATAAATCTACCAAGCAATCATGGCACCCAGTAAGCATACAAGTGTTCCAGCAAGTGACAAGAAAAGGTTTAAGTGTTCAAGTCTAGGATTGCAATGACTGACTGACTGACTTGACTGACTTGACTGACTTGACTGACGTACTGAATGACTTGACTGAATGACTTGACTGACTTGACTGAATGACTTGACTGACTTGACTGAATGACTTGACTGACTTGACTGAATGACTTGACTGACTTGACTGAATGACTTGACTGACTTGACTGAATGACTTGACTGACTTGACTGAATGACTTGACTGACTTGACTGAATGACTTGACTGAATGACTTGACTGACTTGACTGAATGACTTGACTGACTGACTGACTGAATGACTTAAAGTTAGACACTCAGTACAACCATCGACTTCAGTTCCAGAACCTCTACCATCCACCTCAGACCAGTAGGGCCACAGCATAACTCTCCACTCTCTTCACAATCATCCACAAACACCAGCACCCACAATTTAAGGTAAATGCTATAATTTCTGTTACATTTGTAGTCTTAAGCAGTAAAAACAACATAATACATCACGATAATGAACTACAATTACATATTCAATTTTATTTTTGTAAAATCTGTTGGTCTAAAAAAAACTTGTTTGGGTTTTTGGGGACTCCCAGGAACGTAACCCTATTTTTCCCATAAGTTCTTTTATTTATTTAACACGAATTTATCTAACACGACGTTTTCAGAAACGTAACTACCGTGCTAAATGAGGGTCTACTGTATTATGATCTTATCCCAGAGTGGCGGCCTCTGCCACTTACCCCACTCACATAATATGGCATATATTATTCATTTTAGCATCTTTATTACAGTTCTAGGGTATTTATCGTGTTTCTGATATCAATTTGGAATAAATGTAATAGATAGATAACGTTTATTACTAATATTAGCGTAATTACACAACATTTTATTAGCACCACGGATAACATTCAACACCCATGACAACTCATCAGATACTGAATGTTACTGCTCGCCTCTCCCTCATATTTAGCTCCTCTCACTTCGTAACGATGTTAGATGGTGAATTTAATCTATTTTTCTGTAAGCTTAACTTGTATGTGTATTTTACTTTTTTTTTATTGTTTTCTGTAATATACAGTGAGACCTTGCAAATCGGGCGGTCTGATTATCGGCCTGCTCGGAAATCGATTGCTTTTTTCGGCCCAATTTTTGCCCAAATATCGGCCCTTCCCCGATTATCGGCCCTTCCCCGATTATCGGCCCGCGTACCAGACCTGTCCGCCTGCCCCGCGCTTGCGCGCCTCGCCACGCAGGCGTCATGAGCCAGTCTAGCTTTGTTTATCACAATAAATTCATTGTGTTTAGTGCTTGTTTATTGATTGTGACTGTGAAATAAGCTACCAAGGGCCCAAAGAAACTTTATAGTGGCAGCCCTTTGGTAAAGAAAGTGACAAACATGATAGAATTGAAGAAAGAAATTGTAGCAAAGTACCAAAATGGAGGAGGAAGAGAGGGGAGAATGTGCCTTCTTCAGTGATTCTACGATATGTACGATTCTAAAGAAGCACAAGTCGATAAAGGCTATAGCACCAGCCAGCGATAAAGTGTAGCATTAACAGTGTAGCAAGTAAGTTAAGTGATTAAGCGATAGAAAATGACGACATGAAACTTAACTCGTACATTGTTGTTTGAGGAATATATGGGCACTGACAAGAACGCCGCCCTCTGCCACCATCTCCTCCAAGGTAAGTGTAAATATTTCTTATTTATATAAGTGTGAATATTTCTTATTTATAAATTAAAGTGTAAATATTTCTTATTTATAAATTAAAGTGTAAATATTTCTTATTTATAAATTAAAGTGTAAATATTTCTTTTTTATAAATTAAAGTGTAAATATTTCTTATTTATAAATTACGTAGTACATTGTTTCAGTGTGAATAGTGGTGGTGGCTTCTGCTGCCTCCACCACCACCACTATATGTACGGCTTATGGTCAGTGGCCTTTATAAACCCAACAACAATAACACTACCACCAGTCCTCACATATGCTTATTGCTTGGGTAGCATTGAAAATTGAGTTGGGCAAATATTATGTTAGTGGGTTGGATTTGTGAAGGACCTGCCTAGTATGGACCAACAGGCCTGCTGCAGTGTTCCTCCTTTCTTATGTTCATATGTTCTTAAATGTTTATACAGCAGTGTACTGTATATTGTAATAAATAAAATTGAGGAAATCAGGTCTAATATATATTATTTAGGTACAAATACTAGTCAGTAGTAGGTTGGTAGACAGCAACCACCCAGGGAGGTACTACCGTCCTGCCAGGTGACTGTGAAACAGAAACCTGAAACTGTTTTACATGATGGTAGGATTGCTGGTGTCTTTTTTCTGTCTCATAAACACGCTGGATAACAGGTATATCTAGCTACTTCTACTTACACTTTAGGTCACACTACACTGGCATACACATGCATATATATACATACACACATCTAGGTTTTTCTTCTTTTTCTTAATAGCTCTTGTTCCTTTTATTTTCTCATTGTCCATGGGGAAGTGGAAAGAATCTTTCCTCCGTAGCCATGCGTGTCGTATGAGGCGACTAAGATGCCGGAGCAATGGGCTAGTAACCCCTTCTCCTGTACAAATCTACTAAAAACGAGAAGAAAAAACTTTATAAAATTGGGTTGTCTGAATGTGCGTGGATGTAGTGCGGATGATAAGAAGAGATGATTGCCGATGTTATGAATGAAAAGAAGTTGGATGTCCTGGCCCTAAGCTAAACAAAGCTGAAGGGGGTAGGCGAGTTTCAGTGGGGAGAAATAAATGGGATTAAGTCAGGAGTATCTGAGAAGTTAGAGCTAAGGAAGGGTAGCAATAATGTTGAAGGATCAGTTATGGAAGGAAAAGAGGGAATATAAATGTGTAAATTCAAGGATTATGTGGATTAAAATAAGGGTCGGATGCGAAAAGTGGGTCATAATAAGCGTGTATGCACCTGGAGAAGAGAGGAGGTAGAGGAGAGAGAGAGATTTTGGGAGATGTTGCTAATGTATAGGAACTTTTGAACCAAATGAGAGAGTAATTGTGGTAGGGGACCTAAATGCTAAAGTGGGAGAAACATGCAGAGAGGGTGTAGTAGGTAAGTTTGGGGTGCCAGGTGTAAATGATAATGGGAGCCCTTTGATTGAACTTTGTATAGAAAGGGGTTTAGTTATAGGTAATACATATTTTAAGAAAAAAAGGATAAATAAGTATACAAGATATGATGTAGGCGTAATGACAGTAGTTTGTTGGACTATGTATTGATAGATAAAAGACTGTTGAGTAGACTTCAGGATGTACATGTTTATAGAGGGCTACAGATATATCAGATCACTTTTTAGTTATAGCTACAGTGGGAGTAAAAGGTAGATGGGATACAAGGAAAATAGAATCAGTAAGTAAAAGAGAGGTGAAGGTTTATAAACTAAAAGAGGAGGCAGTTAGGGTAAGATATAAACAACTATTGGAGGATAGATGGGCTAGTGAGAGTGTAGGCAATGGGGTCGAAAATGTATGGGGTAGATTTAAAAATGTAGTGTTAGAGTGTTCAGCAGAAGTTTGTGGTTACAGGCGAGTGGGTGCGGAGGGAAGAGGAGCGATTGGTGGAATGATGATGTAAAGAGAGTAGTAAGGAGAAAAAGTTAGCATATGAGAGGTTTTTACAAAGTAGAAGTGATGCAAGGAGGGAAGAGATATGGAGAGAAAAGAGAGGTTAAAAGAGTGGTGAAGCAATGTAAAAGAGAGCAGATGAGAGAGTGGGTGAGATGTTATCAGCAAATTTTGTTGAAAATAAGAAAAAGTTTTGGAATGAGATTAATAAGTTGAGGAAGCCTAGAGAACAAATGGATTTGACAGTTAAAAATAGGAGAGGAGAGTTATTAAATGGAGAGTTAGAGGTATCGGGAAGATGAGAGAATATTTTGAGGATTTGTTAAATGTTGATGAAGACAGGGAAGCTGTGATTTCGTGTGTAGGGCAAGGAGGAATAACATCTTGTAGGAGTGTGGAAGAGCCAGTTGTGGGTGTAGGGAAGTTCGGTGAGGCAGTGGGTAGAATGAAAGGGGTAAGGCAGCTGGGATTGATGGGATAAAGATAGAAATGTTAAAAGCAGGTGGGGATATAATTTTGGAGTGGTTGGTGCTATTATTTAATAAATGTATGGAAGAGGGTAAGGTACCTAGGGATTGGCAGAGAGCGTGTATTGTTCCTTTGTATAAAGGCAAAGGGACAAAAGAGAGTGCAAAATTATAGGGGAATAAGTCTGTTGAGTGTACCTGGTAAAGTGTATGGTAGAGTTATTATTGAAAGAATTAAGAGTAAAACAGAAAGCAGGATAGCAGATGAACAAGGGGGCTTTAGGAAAGGTAGGGGTGTGTAGACCAAGTGTTTACAGTGAAACATATAGGTGAACAGTATTTGGATAAGGGTAAAGATGTTTTTGTGGCATTTATGGATTTGGAAAAGGCGTATGATAGGGTAGATAGGGGGCAATGTGGCAGATGTTGCAGGTGTATGGAATAGGAGGAAGGTTACTGAAAGCAGTGAAGAGTTTTTATGAGGATAGTGAGGCTCAGGTTAGAGTGTGTAGGAGGGAAGGGGGACTATTTCCAGTAAAAGTGGGCCTTAGACAAGGATGTGTGATGTCACCGTGGTTGTTCAATATATTTATAGATGGGGTTGTAAGAGAAGTGAATGCGAGGGTCTTGGCAAGAGGTGTTGGGCTAAAAGATAAAGAAGCAAATACAAAGTGGGAGTTGTCACAGTTGCTTTTGCTGATGACACTGTGCTTTTGGGAGATTCTGAAGAGAAGCTGCAGAGGTTGGTGGATGAATTTGGTAGGGTGTGTAAAAGAAGAAAATTGTAAGTGAATATAGGAAAGAGTAAGGTGATGAGAATAACAAAAAGAATAGGTGACGAAAGATTGGATATCAGATTGGAGGGAGAGAGTATGGAGGTGGTGAATGTATTCAGATATTTGGGAGTGGACATGTCGGCGGATGGGTCTATGAAGGATGAGGTGAATCATAGAATTGATGAGGGAAAAGGGTGAGTGGAGCACTTCGGAGTCTGTGGAGACAAAGAACCTTGTCCATGGAAGTAAAAGGGGAATGTATGAGAGTATAGTTATACCAACGCTCTTATATGGGTGTGAAGCATGGGTGATGAATGTTGCAACGAGGAGAAGGCTGGAGGCAGTGGAGATGTCATGTCTGAGGTCAATGTGTGGTGTGAATATAATGCAGAGAATTCGGAGTTTGGAAATTAGGAGGAGGTGCAGGATTACCAAAACGATTGTCCAGAGAGCTGAGGAGGGTTGTTGAGGTGGTTTGGACATGTAGAGAGAATGGAACGAGACAGAGTGACTTCGAGAGTGTATAAATCTGTAGTGGAGGGAAGGCGGGGTAGGGTCGGCCTAGGAAAGGTTGGAGGGAGGGGTAAAGGAAGTTTTGTGTGCGAGGGCTTGGATTTCCAGCAAGCATGTGTGAGCGTATTTGATAGGAGTGAATGGAGGCATATGGTTTTTAATACTTGACGTGCTGTTGGAGTGTGAGCAAAGTAACATTTATGAAGGGATTCAGGGAAACCGGCAGGCCGGACTTGAGTTCTGGAGATGGGAAGTACAGTGCCGGCACTCTGAAGGAGGGTGTAAATGTTGCAGTTTTATAACTGTAGTGTAAAGCACCCTTCTGGCAAGACAGTGATGGAGTGAATGATGATGAAAGTTTTTCTTTTTCGGGCCACCCTGCCTTGGTGGGAATCGGCCGATGTGTTAATAAAAAACTAGTCAGAGAGCCCGTCGTAAGTCCGAGGCGTCGGTAAACGAGTACATCGCTAAGTGAGGAGAGACTGTAATACAGTAGGGCCCCGCTTTTCGGCATTTCGTCTTTCAGCGTTCCGTTCATACGGTGAGTTCAAATTATGACCAAAACTTTTGTATATGGCGAGCGGTCTTTCAGATACGGCGTGCGCCACCCGGTTTGTTTAAATTTTCCGGGAACACATCTCTCTATTATGTAATAATCACTCTTGGGCACATTAAATGTCCAATTTTACGTCAATATATCCATTTTCATTAATCCATCTATGATATTTTCTTCAAAATTATATAAGAAACACGTTACATAGCATATAAACATGCTGTTTATATGCTATGTAGGTGTGGTTGCTGGGCGGAGGGAAAACATTACGTAATACTAATAATAATCACTCTTGGGCACATTAAATGTCTTATTTTACGTTAATATAGACATTTTCATTAATCCATCTATGATATTTTCTTCAAAATTATATAAGAAACACGTTACAAAGCATATAAACATGCTGTTTATATGCTTTGGTGTTGCCGGGCGGAGGGAAAACATTACGTAATACTAATAATAATCACTCTTGGGCACATTAAATGTCTTATTTTACGTTAATATAGACATTTTTATTAATCCATCTATGATATTTTCTTCAAAATTATATAAGAAACACGTTACAAAGCATATAAACATGCTGTTTATATGCTTTGGTGTTGCCGGGCGGAGGGAAAACATTACGTAATACTAATAATAATCACTCTTGGGCACATTAAATGTCTTATTTTACATTAATATAGACATTTTCATTAATCCATCTATGATATTTTCTTCAAAATTATATAAGAAACACATTACAAAGCTATAGTGTTGCCGGGCGGAGGGAAAACATTACGTAATACTAATAATAATCACTCCTGGGCACATTAAATGTCTTATTTTACATTAATATAGACATTTTCTTTAATTCATCTATGATATTTTCTTCAAAATCATTTAAAAACATGTTACATAGCATATAAACATGATACACCCACAGAATAAAAATTGACAAATATGAGATTTGTTTACCAAGTGACTTTGTAGGAGTGTCGGAAGAATTATGTTTTCTCTAGTCAAACACTGAGGGATAACTGTAGAAAAATATTCCTTTCATATGCCTTCACTCTATATATAGCTATTCATGGACCTTGTGGGTTTAGAGCTTCTTTTTTATTATGATAATAATAATAATAATACTATTATTAACTCTAAAAATAGTGTGTTGCTTGAGAATGGGAGTGTTGCTGTTTGTTTATTTTGTACTAACTTGTACAACTTGTACACAATGTAAGAGTACAGTGGTACCTCGACTTACGATGGTCCCCAAACTCACCCTTTTATGTAAGTTTATTTTTTTAAATGCTTTTGTAAGTGTAATTTTGGGGGTCTAAAAGGACTAGTCTATTTTACAACATTTCTTAAGGAGATAAATTCGTTTGGTAATGGCACTTGAACAGCATTCTGGAATGAAAAAATATCGTAAGTCGAGGTACCACTGTATTTGTATTGTGAGGTAATTATTATTATAATAAAAAAAATAATTTTGAGGTAAAAGTTTCACAAACTCTTACAAATGTATGTGAATGAACTAAAAGTGGACACATATTAATCGCATTCATTTCGCCTGACCGAGTGATCGCCCACTACCTGTTCAGTTTGTTTTTTTACCTTGTCTGAACTCCATATCTCGTTCTCTCTCGTTTACTCTTTCGTTAACTAGTTGGCTCTCATTGTCTATGGCATTTAAGCTTAGTTGTAATAAAAAGAGGAGTCGTAAGCCTCTTACTTTAAGTGCCAAGTTAGAAATGATTAAACTCAGTGAACTGACTTTTTTGGGTTATCCTAGGTTCTCTATGCATATTCTGCTATGTATGATAATCTATGTAACTGTATTTGTGTATACCTGAATAAACTTGCTAACAAGGTATATGTCGATCGCTGATAGCCATCAAATACAGTTACATATAGCAGCGTATGTGTTGAGAACCCAGGATAACCCAAGAGCTGCTGTGTGGGTAATTACCAGCTCTTGTACTAGACAGCACACCCCATCACTTTTCAAAAGACTGAACTTGCTAAATATACGAGAGATACACTCATATTATTGTGCCTACTACATATACAGAACATTAAATTAAACTATAAACTCTACACTTAAGCTACTCCTTGACAGTTACAACAGAATACACAGTCACAATACAAGGCATAAGGCACTCTTCAACATCCCTCGGGTCAGTCTCACACTATGCAAGAATGCTATGCACATAAAGGGCCTAAAGATCTGGAACTCGCTACCGGAACCAGTCAAGGATCCCCTGACAACTTATAAATTTAGGATTTTGCTTAAAAATCATCTCTTCTCAAAAAAACCACCTACTCACCCTAAACTAAATACTCATACTTTAAATTACTTTCAAAAATGCTCAATGTTATTTTCCTTAAGATAATTTCAATTTTTAATATTAATTACCATCCTACTAATCACTTGTTACAATGTAATATCATCATATTGTAATTTGAACAATGTAATATCATCATATTGTAATTTGAACAATCTAATATTTAAATAAAACAAACTCAATCAATTTCTCTAATATTATGTACATAGTCTATAAGCCATTAGATTAAGCTGCCCTTAATGCCATGGCATGTCAGTGGCTCTCCTTGCACTTCAGTTTATGATTGTAATTACAAAATCTATGTAAACTTGCAATGAAATAAATATTTGAATTTGAATTTGAATCTCTTAATATTAACCAAATCAACCAAAACATCTGCTAATTAGTTTATTATGTGACCTCTAGGGTTTTAACTTCTGCCAATCCATGAAATATTACTACCTGAACCATTACTTGTAATATTAATATTAGCCCTCCTTAACCCTTTGACTGTCGCAACCCTCAGTCCTGAGTGCTCTCCTGTTGTCGCAAAATTTAAAAAAAAAAAAAAAATTCTTATGAAATGATAGAGAATCTTTTCCCGATGGTAAAGACACCAAAAGTTTGAAATTTGATGGAAAACTCATGGAATTAAGCTCTCGCGAAGTTAGTGATCTCAGCAATATATACGCATCGGCAATTTCGCCGACTTTGAGCCCTATTTTCGGTAAATTCCATTGTTCCAGTTGACCAAACTCATAGATATTTCTTTAGAACTCCATTTGTTCTATCGATTGAGTACAAGAAACCACCAATTTACTGATTTCAACTACCCAATAAAGTGATCAGAAATTGGCAATTTGGCCAATTTCATGCAAAATAAAAAAGTTGTCAATTTCATAATAAGGTCCAGAATAAACAATGCAGACATTCCTGGCACTAAAATAAGATGTTATCAGTTCATTAGTCACGTCTTTAGGCCCCTCTTATATTACTTTTGCTTTCTATTTTTATTTTTGATTTACATAAAAAATAGAAGATTTACCATTATGCAGACTATTGCATTATTGTAAAAATGGTATAAATAATATCAGTGCACTTGTGAAAGAATATTAGACTCACCAATTGATGTGTATTGACGCGTGGCGTGATTTATTTACTCTTGAACATTTGCAAAAATTGAACATTTCTCCTACTTTGAGCTCAATTTCAAGGTCGTTATCATCATGAAACTAATCAAAATCATCTGTATTTCTGTAGTATGTTTTCCATTCTATCAAATGAGACCATAAAAAAGAGAATACAACCATAAATACTATACGAAAATACACCTCAAAGACGGCGTTTTAATCCAAAAAAATGGTCAGTTTTTTCTCTCATTATGTACTGTGTGCTGCAGGATTTTTTATACTGCACACTGACCACCAGACCCATTCTCTCATATTTGGGCATACCAGCTTCTCCCGCTTCATTTGAAGCAGCTAGAATTTAGGCGTATTAATACGTCTGAAACAGTGGCTCATAAGACGTATATATACGACGAAACAGTCAAAGGGTTAAATCAGGGATAATTACAGACAGCACTACAGACCACTACCCCACCTTCCTCTTTTTTTTTTTTTTTTTTAACAAGTCGGCCAACTCCCACCGAGGCAGGGTGACCCAAAAAGAAAGAAAATCCCCAAAAAGAAAATACTTTCATCATCATTCAACACTTTCACCACACTCATACATAATCACTGTCTTTGCAGAGGAGCTCAGATATGACAGCTGAGAATAGTCCCTCCCAGCTGTCACTATCCCAGACCCCTCCTTTAAAGTGCAGGCATTGTATTTCCCATTTCCAGGACTCAAGTCCAACTAAATCAATTAACTGGTTTCCTGAATCCCTTCACAAAATGTTACCCTGCTCACACTCCAACAGATCGTCATGTCCCAAAAACCATTCGTCTCCATTCACTCCTATCTAACACGCTCACACATACTTGCTGGAAGTCAAAGCCCTCGCCCACGAAACCTCCTTTACCCCTTCCCTCCAACCTTTTCTAGGACGACCCTACCCCGCCTTCCTTCCCTACAGATTTATATGCTCTCCAAGTCATTCTACTTTGATCCATTCTCTCTAAATGACCAAACCACCTCAACAACCCCTCTTCAGCCCTCTGACAAATACTTTTAGTAACTCCACACCTTCTCCTAATTTCCACATTCCGAATTTTCTGCATAATATTTACACCACACAGTGCCCTTAGACAGAACATCTCCACTGCCTCCAGCCTCCTCCTCGCTGCAGCATTTGCAACCCATGCTTCACACCCATATAAGAGTGTTGGTACCACTATACTTTCGTACATTCCCTTCTTTGCCTCCATGGATAACGTTTTTTGTCTCCACAGATACCTCAACGCACCACTCACCTTTTTTCCTTCATCAATTCTATGGTTAACCTCATCCTTCATAAACCCATCCGCTGACACGTCAACTCCCAAATATCTGAAAACATTTACTTCTTCCATAATCCCTCTTTCCAATGTGATATCCAATTTTTCTTTATTTAAATCGTTTGATACCCTCATCACCTTACTCTTATCTATGTTCACTTTTAACTTTCTACCTTTACACACTCTCCCAAACTCGTCCACTTTTCTTTAGAATCTCCCATAAGCACAGTATCATCAGCAAAAAGTAACTGTGTCAACTCCCATTTTGCATTTAATTCTCCATAATTTAATCCCACCCCTCTCCCCAACACCCTAGCATTTACTTAATAATAATAATAATAATAATAATAATATCTTTATTTACTACAAGTACATGTACATGGTATACAGGCCTAGCTGACATCAGTGACATACTACTATATAGAAAGTCCCTTGTTATGCTGAGCATTTTGGGCAGATTAGGTCAGTGTCCCAGGATGCGACTCACACCAGTCGACTAACACCCAGGTACCCATTTTACTGATGGGGAACATAGACAACAGGTGTAAAGAAACACGCCCAATGTTTCTGCCCTGGCTGGGAATCGAACCCAGGCCCTCGCCGTGTGGAGCGAGAGCTTTAGCCACCAGACCACCAGAGCCCTCTTTACAACCCCATCTATAAATATATTAAACAACCATGGTGACATTACACATCCTGTCTAAGACCTACTTTTACCGGAAGTAATTCCTCTCTCCTACACACCCTAACCTGAGCCTCACTATCCTCATAAAAACTCTTTACAGCCTTCAGTAACTTACTACCTATTCCATACACTTGCAACATTTGCCACATTGCTCCCCTATCCACTCTATCATATGCGTTTTCTAAATCCATAAATGCAATAAAAACTTCTCTACCTTTATCTAAATACTGTTCACATACAGTGGTATCTCGAGTTACGATATTTTTTCGTTCGAGTATGTTGTTCAAGTGCCATTACCAAACGAATTTATCCCCATAAGGAATAATGTAAAATAGACTAGTCCTTTTACACCCCCAAAAATATACCTACAAAAGCATTTAAAAAATAAACTTACATAAAAGGGCGATTTTGGGGACCATCGTAACTCGAGGTACCACTGTATATGCTTCACTGTAAACACTTGATCTACACATCCCCTACCCACTCTAAAGCCTCCTTGCTCATCTGCAATCCTACTCTGTCTTACCTCTAATTCTTTCAATAATAACCCTGCCATACACTTTACCTGGTATACTCAGTAAACTTATTCCCCTATAATTTTTACACTCTTTTATCCCCCTTCCCTTTATATAAAGGAACTATACAGGCTCTCTGCCAATCCCTAGGTACCTTCCCCTCTTTCATACATTTATTAAACAAAAATACCAACCTTCCTCTTAACAAATATAAATAAACCACCACTGAAATACAACAAAGTTTACTTTAGACTTTATGACGAGACCTCCATAAGTAACTTCACAGCAGAGCTAGGGTTGGTGGATTTGCCTACTGCATTCTCCAATGCCACTGGTATTGATGATTGCACAGACATATTTCTTAACAAATTACTTAGACTATACAACAAACATTGTCCCATAAAAATGAAACAGATTACGAACAAACGGCTAGGTTGCCCGTGGCTAACTAACAGCATACTAAGATCCATTGATAAGAAACATCAATATGAAAAACAATATAGACAGGGCCTAATACACAAAAATACTCACTATGCATCAGTTCTCACCAAACTAATAAAAAAGGCCAAGCAATTGTACTATTCCAGCAGATTCACCGAAACAAGAAGAGATATAAAAAAGACCTGGAAAACACTCTGATTCTGGGCACCCACAAACTGAAAAAAACTAGGGATATTGTTCTGACTAAACCAAATGAATCACAACTACAGCCTATTGACACAGCTAACAAGTTAAATGACTTCTTCTCCACCATAGGATCAAATCTCGCCAGTAAATTCCCAGGTACCAATGCCCAAGCAAGTGGCTACTTAGATGGAAATTTCTGAACCCACTGAACCCACTGATGTAGCCATGATTATAAAGTCACTTAAGAATACGTCAGGGAATCTGTCTCAAGTCCCACCACTATTGTACAAGCGAGCGGCTCATGTCCTTTCGCCTGCTATTTCACTACTTTTTAACAATTCACTAGAAACTGGCACTTTCCCAGCACCCCTCAAGACAGCAAGGGTTACACCAATTCTCAGAGGTGGTGACCCCACAGATGTAAATAACTACAGGCCAATCTCTAACTTACCGATGCTATCCAAAATTTTTGAGAAACTCGTGCACAAGAGATTATATTTGTTTATTACAGTACAAAACATACTCAACCCCTGCCAATTTGGCTTTAGAAAAAACAAAAGCACAAATGATGCAATTGTAAAAATGCTGGACCTACTTTACACAGCACTTGAAAACAAGGAATATCCATTAGGACTCTTTATTGACCTAAGGAAAGCTTTTGATACAGTAGACCACAGCATCCTACTCCAAAAACTTGATCATTACGGTATAAGAGGCCACGCTCTTATGTATTTCAAATCCTATCTTACTAACAGGTATCAATACGTTACCATTAAAGACACAACCTCATCTACATGACCACTTGATACTGGAGTGCCACAGGGAAGTGTCCTTGGTCCCCTGCTCTTCCACCTATACATCAATGATCTTCCCAATGTATCCCAACACCTGAAACCAATTCTCTTTGCTGATGATACAACTTATGTCATCTCCCACCCAAATCTTGCCTCACTCAACAGCATTGTTAATGAAAAGCTACTAAAAATATCAACCTGGATGAGAGCCAACAAACTTACACTTAACACTGACAAAACCTTCTACATTGTGTTTGGTAATAGAACAGGTATTGCACAACTGAACATAATGATTGACAACACTCCTATTGCTAAACACAATGAGGGCAAATTCCTGGGCCTACACCTTGAGAGCAACCTTAATTTCAGCACCCATATCAGCCACATAGCAAAAAAAAAGTATATCCAAAACGGTTGGGATCCTCTCTAAGATACGTTACTATGTACCACAATCAGCCCTACTCACACTATACTATTCACTCATCTATCCCTACCTCACCTATGCCATATGTGCTTGGGGATCAACAGCAACAACTCACCTAAAACCAATATTAACTCAACAAAAGGCCGCAGTAAGAATTATCACGCAATCCAATCCCAGGCAACACTCCCCCCCACTCTTCAGAGACCTAAATTTACTCACTGTTCATAACATCCACACTTACTACTGTGCAACCTACATGTACAGAACCATAAATTCCAATATTAACCCAGAACTAAACGCTTTCTTGATAGTTGTGACAGGACCCATAGGCACAATACCAGACACAAAAATCTCTATGACATTCCCCGTGTCCGACTAAATCTATACAAACGTTCAATGTACATCAAAGGACCTAAAATCTGGAACTCCCTACCTGAAAACTCCAGAACTGCAGACTCAGTCACCATTTTCAACACTCTCATCAAAACACATCTTATCTCACTAACACACCCTACCATCACCTAAACACATGAAAACCATCGATTCACGCACACACATACACATCCTCCTCATCTACACCAACACTGTCTAGAGAAAGATATAGTGGAGGCAGGAACCATACATAGTTTTAAGACGAGGTATGATAAAGCTCATGGAGCAGGGAGAGCAGAGACCCAGTAGCGGACAGCGAAGAGGCGGGGCCAGGAGCTGAGTCTCGGCCCCTGCAACCACAATTAGGTGAATTAGGTGAGTACTGCCCAAAGAACAGTAAACATAAAATCCCGAATATAGCTATTGTCTAATAAATCTCAAACTAGTCTTAAGTTTGCCTGATATACTCCAATATAGGAGCTTTAACCCTTTCAGGGTCCAAGGGGGGTCTCCGAAACTCGTTCTCAGGGTCCATGAATTTAAAAAAAAAAAAAAAAAAAAAATTCTTATGAAATGATAGTTTTTTTTTTCTAAATCTAATAGGCTAAAAAATACATTTTTACGATCAATACTTACCGAGATATAGAGGATTGAAGTTGACCAAAATGGAACTGCTTACGGCAACATCGCCGACTGCCTGTCACCCGGTAATAGTTTATTAATTTTTTTTATACTTTTTTCTTTTATTTTTTAACATTTTATTTTGTCAAGTAAATTTTTTTATGCGAGACCAATATAAACCATATTTTGTATATATACACTCCTTTTATACTACACAATAACTGCTGGCTGACTGGCTGACCAGCTGGCTGGCTGGCTGGCTAGCTGACCAGCTGGCTGGCTGGCTGAACAGCTGGCTGGATGGATTGCCAGCCAACTGGCTGGCTTGCTGGCTGACCAGCTAGCAGGCTAGCTGGCTGGCTGGCTAGCTGACCAGCTGGCTGGCTGGCTGGCTGGCCGGCTGGCTGGCTGAACAGCTGGTGGATTGATGGCCAGCCGACTGTCTGGCTGACCAGCTAGCAGGCTGGCTGGCTGGCTAGCTGACCAGTTGGCTGGCTGGCTGGCTAGCTAGCTGACCAGTTGGCTGGCTAGCTGACCAGTTGGCTGGCTAGCTGACCAGTTGGCTGGCTAGCTGACCAGTTGGCTGGATGGATGGCCGGATGGCTGGCTTGCTGGCTGACCAGCTGGCTGGCTGGCTACCTGACCAGCTGGCTGGCTGGCTGTGACCAGCTGGCTGGCTAGCTAGTTGACCAGCTGGCTGGCTGGCTAGCTGACCAGCTGGCTGACTGAACAGCTGGCTGGCTGGCTGACCAGCTGGTTGCATGGATGGCCAGCCGGCTGGCTTGCTGGCTGACCAGCTAGCCTGCTGGCTGACTGACCAGCTAGCCGGCTGGCCCTTCCTGCCTCC
>WNWK01026568.1:0-27227 GCA_009830355.1 Cherax destructor | reverse complement strand
ATACAGGTTGACCACCATGAGATATTTATTGACTGGGGATATTTTAAAGTATGCCAAAATGACTTTTTCACATTGAGTTGACTTTAGGTTTAGCAATCTGAAAATGACTTGTGTTGCAGTTTTATTATTGTGTTTACTGTTCCTGTCGATATTTTGAGAAAACCCATTGTTTGTTAATATAATATTTTTTTTTTTTTTAAGTCTGTTGTGTGGTTTTCAGCTGTTTGTGTTTTTTTAGGTGTTTTTTATTTTGTTGGTTCTCATTTATTGCAAAAAAACCTGCTGGGGTATTTTGTTATTGTGATTTGTTTCTTGAGAAAAGTGATTTGATTTGATACTTTAATTTTAGTGATGCCCATCGCTTTTAAAATCGGGTTTAATATGGTGAAAATTTATTTAGTTTTCCAGCGGTCACAATCAAAACACGGTCACAATCACCCAGGCCCCGTGTTGGTTGATTTTTTTCCCCCCGAAGCTAAATATTCTTTTTGAGGCTGGAATATAGTATTTCTGAGTCTTATTTAATTCGGTATGCGGTCGTTCCCCCCGGGAGGATCGCATGTGAATCACGGGAGAGGGCCCAGGCGTCCCCTGCCCTGTAATTAACCCCCAAAACCAACACGAAAATTTTTCGCATTTTCCACTCATCAAGAATCAAAAATGTTTTCGGTGAAAAAAAAAAAATTTTTGGTTTCTGGGTAAAAATTTTTTAAAAATTGGATAATGGAACTGGGCGGTATATTTTTTTTCTGTGGGGGGTTTAAACCTGGGGAATTTGTAATCTCCCCTTTTCTATTTAATAATAGCAAGTAGGGGAGACTAAGACAAGCCTGAAACACTTTAACAGACCGTCATTTATTTGCCCCTGTTTGATTTTTCTACGCGTGAGGTGTTAGTCATTTTTTTTTCTCTCAGGATGCAAGTTGTCTTTCTCGATGCTCTCTTAGGGGATAAGTTAGTCCTAGACGATGCTAGATAAGGACGTAGTTAGTCATTAGGTATAATTTGTCATGTGGTAACTTAATTTGTGACAGTTCCCTTTTGGAGATGGTCCGCCGTCATGTCAGCCTGACTAGTCAGAGACCGGGCTGGGATTAGGAAGAAGATAGAGCCCATTCCTCGACCTTAAAAAAAGGTTTAGCGCCGGAAAAAATTATTCCATCAGAAGGGTTGACCAACATCCATCGTGTTGATAATACTTTTCTGGGATGTCCAGATGTAGCCATGTGGGTGAGGATAGATGGCGGGGCGGAAAAAGGGATTGGTCTGGTGGGGGGGGTTTTTGAACTGGGTGGGTGGAGGTTAAAAGAAAATATCAGGAAGGGTGATGTAGGAAGGCGCGGAATATAATTTGTCACAAGGTACGGGGTACCGTTGTGTTAGGTTTTGGGAAGTCAGGACGTTAATGGGTGGTGATACTGTTAATTGTACTCACCTGTTGTGTTTTAAAAAATGTCGAGTCTTAGCTCCTGGCCCCGTTCTAACGACCGTTTGAACTATATGTTTTTGGAAAAGGGGAAAGAACGCTGCCCGTGTGGAAGATGAGGGTGTTAGTTGTAGCTTCGCCAGGAGAGACGATGCTGCTAAAATGATCTAGAAATTTCCCGGGACCTGGTGGAGTATTCTTTTTGGGATGCTGGTGACTATGGGTATAAAAAAAAAATTGGGTAGACGTGAGGGACTAAATAAAATGAAGTATTTATATTTGTAAATGTGTTTACAGGCAACCTGTACAACGTCACCTTTTAAACTGCCCATGGAACGGGGGGGGTTTGAACCCATGACGGGTGAGTCGTAGAACTGGCCAATAAACCAGATTTAACTTGTCCCATTGACCACCACTTGTTGGTCAAGTCATTAGGGCATTTATTTTAAAAAGGGCCGTCTTAAGACATTTTTATACCATGGGTCTTGACTTTCAAGAAAGGTTTTTATAACGAATGTTATGTAAAACATTGTTAATTGCACATCACACCTACCACTTCTCATGTATATACAAGTGTCGTGACGGAAAAAAAAAGGCACAGAGACCAGAGGGGCAAAACGAACAGGGCTGTAACGAAGTTTTTTTCCTGCCGTGCGCCATTTAGATCCGCCCAGGCCCTTTGTTATGCCGGGGGAACCCCCACGTCTAGTAGACAACAAGCAGGACCGTGGTAACGATGGATAGAATTTAGATTTCAATTGGGAAAAATCTACCAGAGTTCAGAGTTTGAAAAATTTTTTTAAAATTTTTCCCCGGGGGCCTTAACTGTGTCTGGGTTTGACAGGAACGAGTTTCCAACTGCTGGGTTTGACAGGAACGAGTTTTCCCCTTAACTGTTTCTGGGTTTGACGGGGAACGAGTTTTCTTAACTGTGTCTTTTTTACAGGAACGAGTTTCTTTAAATTTTGGTCTGTGTTTGACAGGAACGATTTTCGTTAACTGGTTTTTACAGGAACGAGGTTCGAACTGTCGGGGTTTAAAGGGAACAGTGTTCGTTGGCTGCATGGGGGAGGGGGGATGTGCGTGACAAGCGAGTCTGGGTGAAGTGAAATGCGATTTGTTGTTGGTAAGGATAGCGGGAGTGATAGGTGGGGCGTAAAGGGATAGGCGGGGTGAAGATGGGGGGGCTAGGATAAGGGGGGCGGGGGGGTGATAGGTGTGGGCATGAAGTGATAGGATGGAGGATAGGTGGGTGTGGGCCCCCTAAGTATTTTATAGGGGGGTTGAATTACAAGAGGTTAAGAGGTTGCTGGGATGGTGAGGTTAAGAATATCGAAGGGTGATGGTGGGGGGGTTCGTGTTACGGAGGCTGTAGTGACAGTTTGGTGTGGAAATGGGATGGTTGTGGGGTGTTGGGGAGGGGGGGGTTTTTTTGGGTTTGGGGGGATTTTGAGGTGGTGGGGGATTGGGTAGGGGGGCCTTAGTCACGAGGATCAAGGATAATCGTTGGCTTGGGCATCTCAATCTGGGTATCGGTGGTGGCCCCCGGAAAAGATGATGCATGGTCAGTGTGGCGGGTCTGTCACTCTGCTCGGGATGGGCTCTGCCTGTATTTATCTAGTGTTTTTGGGGGATTTGCAGCTTTTGGGGCTGCCTTTTGACTTTCTGTTCGTCGCGTGAGCTATCCCCAGTCGTTGTTATGAAGGGGCAGGATACCCAATAAGTTGGTAATGTTTATTTTTATTGACCTTTTTTTTTAAAAAGCGCCCACACAGGGACTTCATCTGTCTTTGATTTGAAAAAGCCCTCGTGTGGGCGAAACGTAAAAATAAAAGGTTTGTCTGTTACCTGTTATTTTATCTCAGTCTGTTTTAAATTTTTTAAATCTATTTTAAATCTTTGACCGTCCTCTGATCAGTCCAGTTACCTTTTTCCCCCACTGAATTTTTTTTTCCCCTATCGTTTTTGATCGGTAGTTCATTTACTTATATCAAGAACAGTGTGCCCAAGAATTGAAATTTGTATTATTCATTTATTATTTCCCACAACCAGACATACCTATAGTGAGATAATACATTCGTAGTTAGAGGAACGAGTGGTCGGAGCCCCGGTTTCATTATTATTCCCCCCCCTTTTTTTTTTTTTTTTTAACCCCGTTGGAACCATCTTTAACCCAAAATATAGCCCAAATTGACTAACACCCGGGCACATTTGCAAAGAGTGAACGGGGGACCACGAAAGAGATTGCCCCTTCTCCAGAACCCGGGAACCCTTTTCTGTTGTGCCCCGACTGCTGTAACCACCGAGCTACGGGTCACACTTAAATAGGTTTGCTGGTGGGGACTGTTTCGTCGTGTCGCCACTTTTAAATTTGCGGTTCGACCTAAAAGATCTTAACTTTGATTGGCCTTCTTGTAGCCCCAGTTTGGTTTAACTGTCATGGTGGGTATTTTTATCTTTTTGAGAGTTCCATGTGGATTACAATTGCCAGTTTTCAGATAGGGGGGGATGGCCGGGCTTTGAAGACTGACGTTTAATATACATGCTCTAAGATGATTCAGGGTTGGCAGTGGGGCATATTTGGATTTAGATCCAGTTCTCACTGCTGTACGTTTGCCTGATTTAAGCAAGTGTCAAGGCTTCATCTAGTTGCCTTTTTTTTCAGGTTACTAACTTGGGCGTGTCCCAGAGGTGCGTCGTCATCGTCGCTTAATTTTTTTGGGCAAAATTGTCTTTCACTTTTTTTAAATTTTTTGTAGAATGCATGGACGTTGATGACTTAGTCGTTGTTTGGTGGCTTCCTTGGTGATCACTGACTGGGAACTCCGAAACTTCTGAAGGCTCAGGGACTGATCACCTCGAACTTCTTTTCATGTATTCCACCGTCTTCCTAGTTGTTCTCTGCATTGAATTAATACACCCCCTGGTTGGGAAAGTCTCCATAGTAAAGATGAACAACTGTTGTTTTGGCCTATTTTTGGGTTTTTTTATAGCATTAATATAATAATGGTAACTTTGTAACAGTGTTTGGAGTGGTGAGGTGCAGTGGGCGCTTGATGCTTCTGCGTAGTGAATGCCCAAATGCTGATGTTGTTTTGGCATGTGGGTGTCTCGAAATTTTTCTCCCCGCACTTAAATTCTGAATGCATGAAGCCACGTACACGAATTTACGCGAAAGCTCGGGGTGCGTAAATGGGCACCATTGTGCTTTTTCACATTTACAAGTACAAATTTAAATAATGACAGTGGCAACAGACAGATTGATTTTGGCGACCTTCATTGTAGACGACGGGAAGTTTTGTGCCCGATTTAACTAAGTCGAACAGAAATGTTGACGCATTTGTTGAGCGTGATGCCGTCACGTTCTGTGACGCAATTTATTTGATTTGTGTTTCCCGCCCCTTTGCATCAATAGAATTTTCAAGTTCAAGTGAGGGCTGTCAACTTTCCAATCCGTGACGGTACACTATTCTCAGAATACTTGAGTTTCTTTTTTTTTTTTTAACCCCATTTTTTTTTTATTATTTTTGTTCTTACATGTAACTTACATTAGTATTTTTTTGACTGGTCTTGATTTGATAGCGATTCTCCATAATTTTTTCTAAACTTCTTCCAAACTTCCCCTAACTTCCCTAACTTCCCCCTGGCTTCCCCCTAACTTCCCCCTGGCTTCTCCCTAACTTCCCTTTTTTTTGGCTTCCCCTAACTTCCCGGGTTTTCCCCCCCAACTTCCCCCTGATTTCTCCCTCTTATCTCTAACTTCCCCCTAACTTCTCCCTGATTTTTTCCCAAATTTACCCAACCTTCGAGTCAGTTCCTGATCAGCCAGGCTGTGGTGTACATTTTGCACTTCCCTACGGTACGAACAGCCTGGCTGGGACGGGCGGCGGGGGCGCTGTATCCCCAAAATAGTCTCCAGATAGCCCAGGTAGCCCCCCCTGCAACCTTTTTTTTTGGACAATAACAACAACAATAATATTTACCTTTTCCTCTCGGGGTTATAAACTTTAATCTTTACATATCATTATTTCTCTTTATTAAAGAATACTAATGGTTCAGCTTTATTGAAGCCGTTCCATCATGGTTAAAAGAAAAGGGGGGGTTGTTTTGATCCTGGGAAGGGCTCGTGATCAAGGAATGGGGCAGCCATCTTATTAATTTCCGTTCCTCGGGACTGAGAGCCGCACGGTTTAGCGCTTTCCTTGATCATGACAGCGGTAAAGGTCAGGTGTCATGAAACAATACAGGTCTCCCCCCCTCTTCCCTTTTACTCTTCCTCCTTTAATCTTCTTAATTTTACTTGTTTTCATGTTTGTATTTGTTTGCCTTATACTTTATTAATAAATTTCTTCTATGTAAAAACAAAAACTTGCATCTTAAAGACCCTTTTTTTTACTATCCTTACCCCACCTAGATCGTACAGGATCGCCCTTTAGTCTGGGTAGTAGTAGAGAAATTACACCCCGTGATAGAGAAATTCACCAAATACCTAAATTTTGGGAGAGGAACCTGAAAATCCCCTTGTCCGGGATCATTGTAAAAGGGGGACTTTAAAAGACCCAAAGGGGACCAAAAGGAAATTTTTTCCACAGATTTTCTTCCGGCAAGTAGCCTCGGTGTGAACTTGCAAGTCCTCTGCAAGACCTCACGTGTTGTTATCAGCACAAATATATCTATGTAGTTACCCCCACACCAGTAAAAACCCCAAAAAAACCCCCGTAAAGGATTCAGTAACGGAGGCATTCCCTGTTTTGACGCGTCTGTGTTGACTTGCAGTTTTAGCAGTTTTTTAGAGGGGGTTGCCAACGCCAACTACCATTCTTCAATTTATTTCACGAGCATAATTTTCATTCTTCGGGAATTTTCGGGGTTTCGAGCACCGGGAAAATGGGATGTTTGTGGAGTGTGTTAGAGGAGGGTTGTTTTGGAGGGGGGTGGGAGAGGTGTTTGGTAGCGGGGAAGACTGGGGGGACCAGTGGGGGCAGCTTCCAGTCTTCAAGTGGCAATTTCCATCATTAATTACAGCAGCCAGGGTTTCAGGGAAGGGCCACCACTGCTCGTTTTCAGAGTCCCTCCACTCACACCCGCCACAGCACACGCTGCACTGCTGTGGCAGACACCGACAGACAGAAAACATACAGACAGACACACATACAGACACAAAAGACAGACAGACACACAGACAGACAGACACACAGAAAAAGATAACACACAGACAGACACACAGACAACAGAAAACAGACAGACAACAGCAACAGAAAACAGACAGACGCACACAGACAGACAGAAAACAGACAGACAAACACAGACAACAACCCGACAGACACACACAGACAGACACACAAAAGACAGACACACAGACAGACAACACAGACAACAGACACACAGACAGACACACAGACAACAGAAAACAGACAGACAGACAACAGACAGCAAAACACAGACAGACAGACACACAGACAAAGACACACAGACAGACACACACACAAAAGAAAAAACACACAGACAGACACACACACAGACAGACACACAACAGAAAACAGACACACACACAGACACAGACACACAAAACAGAAAAACACACAGACACAACACAGACACACACACAGACACACACAAACACACACACAGAAAACACACAGACACACACACAGACACACACACAGAAAACACACAGACACACACACAGAAAACACACAGACACACACAGACACACACACAGACACACACACACACAAAACACACACAGACACACACAACACACACAGACACACACACAGAAAACACACAGACACACACAAACACACACACAGACACACACACACACACAGACACACCCCAGAAAAACACAGAAAAAACACACACACACACACACACACACAGGAGACGGAAGGACTCCGGAATTCAAAATAGGAGGTATACCAACAAGTGCTGGATGAAATAAAAAACCGAGGAGGTGGGAAACTGTTATGTGAACTGATACCTCAAAAGCGGTGGGACCCACAACATTTCTCCGTGGGTCCTTAGAGAGGGAGAAGAGATGTTTAAATTGTGTGCCATTAACAAAATCTTCAACACATCCATTGAAACTGGGGAACTACCCAGGGGTGGAAGTGGGAAATGTAGTCCCAATTTTTTAAAAAAGGAGACAGACAAGGGATTAAACTACAAGACCTGTTGTTCAAACTGGGGAACAAATGGGGGGAATAAAAAAATTTTGCAAAAGGTTTTAGGGAAGGAAACCTGTGTCCCAAAACCCACTGGGGTTTTATGACAAGGTAAAGAAGAAGACACGAGAGAGAGGGTGGATAGACTGCATTTTTTTGGGCTGAAGAAAGGGGTTGACACAGTTCCTCCAAGAGGTTAATGCAAAAGCTAAGGATCAGGCACCGAAAAGGAAAAGGGATGCAATCAGAGAATATTTGACAGGGGGCAACAAAACATGGTACGTGACGAGGTGTCGAGGGGCACCGTGACAGTGGGGTTCCACAAGGGTCAGTCCTAGGACCTGTACTGTTTTTGGTATATGTGAATGACATAAGGGAAAGGGGATAGACTCAAAGTGCCCCTGTTTGCAGATGATGTGAAGTTAATGAAAGAATTAAATCAGTCGAGGATCAGGCAGGACTACAAAAAATTTGACGGGCTACAAGCCTGGTCCAGTAACTGGCTCCTTAAATTTTTCCCTCCCAAAAATGTAAAATCATGAAGATCGGTGGAAAGCCCGCAAACCTCACGGGGGGGAAAAAAGATCTTGGGGTGGGGTATAATACCGAGCACATCTCCTGGGCACACATCAATCAGATAACTGCTGCACCCAAACGGGCGGCGGGGCTTTTTTTAAGAATAGCTTTCCAAATCCCTCACTAAGGAATCGCTCAAGACTCTGTACACCATATACGTTGGGCCCATACTGGAGTATGCAGCACCAGTTTGGAACCCACAGGCCCAAGCACGTCGGGAAATTTGAGAAAGTGAAAAGGGTTTTTAAAAAGACTAGTCCCAGAGCAAAGGGGATTGCCCCAGAAGAAAGGTTAAGGGAAATCGGCCTGACGACACTAGAGGACAGGGGGGTTAGGGGGAATGATAACAATAAAAAATACGGGAGAGGAATTGAAAAAATTGGACAGAGATAGAATGTTCCAGAAATGGGACACAAAAAGGGGGAACGTGGAAGTTGAAGACTCAGATGAATCACAAGGATGTTAGGAAGATTTCTTCAGTCACAGAGTGGTCAGGAAGTGGAATAGCAAGCTTGGGAACGATGGGGAGGCAGGATCCAGTCATAGTTTTAAGAAGAGGGATAAGGCTCATGGCGAAGGGAGAGTGACCCAGTAGCGGCCAGGGGAAGAGGGGCCAGGAGCAAATGAATCAAACCCCCTGCAACCACAACTGGCGAGAAAACCCTTGGTGAGTACACACACTCACCACTCACTGAAGGTATATGTGAATAACATGACGGAAGGGATAGACTCAGTGTCCTTGTTTGCAGACGATGTGAATCTAATGAAAATTCAGTCGGATGAGGATCAACCCAGGATTGGGGCCCCTAGACAGTTAGTCCAGCAACTGGTTTTTTAGAGTTTAACCCCACCAAGTGCAAAGCCTTAAGATGGGGGAAGGGCAAAAAGACCGCAGACAGAGTACAGTCTAGGGGGCCAAAGACTACAAACCTCACTCAGGGAAAAAGGATTTTGGGGTGAAAAATTTTCCGAACACATCTGAGGCGCACATCAGCCAATTGTGCTGCGGCTTTACGGGCGACGAAAACCTAAGAGTGTTCCGATCCCAAAAGAATTTTTCGGGACTCTGTACACAGTTTGTCAGGCCCATACTGGAGTAAAAAGCACCAATTTCGAACCCACACCTGGTAAACACGTAAAGAAATTAGAAAAAGTTCAAAGGTTTGCAACGAGAATAGTTTCAAAGCATGGGGCATGTCCCCCAGGAGGAAGGGAAATCGCCCGGGACAACACTGGAGGACAAAAAGAGAAAGGGGGGAAATGATAACGACATATAAAATACTGAGATAAATTTATTGACAAGGTGGCCAGAGAGGGGGGTTCCTTAAATGGGACACACCAACAAGGGATACAATTGGAAGTTGAAGACTAAAGATGAGTCACAGAAATGTTAGGAAGCATTTCTTCAGTCATAGAGTTGTCAGGAAATGGAACAGTCTGGAGAGTGATGTATTGGAGGCAGGATCCATATATAGTTTTAAAGATGAGGTATGATAAAGTTTTCCATGAGACGGGGAGAGAGTGGTCTTAGAGGACCAGTGAAGAGGCGGGGCCGGGGAGCTAACCGGCCCCTGCAACCACAATTAGGTGAGTAGACACACACACAAACTAAAATATATATATATATATGTGCCGAATAGGTAAAAGTGGTCAATTAGCAAGAAAAATTTAAGATTAAGCCCTTTTTAAAATTTTTTCTTTTATACGTTTAAATATATTTTTTTTTCGTTTATGTTAATGAAAAAATTAATTTTGTACCAAAAGCCTTAGAAAACACCTAACCTTATTATAAGCCCAATTTAATTTACCCTTTCCAACTAAATATTTTTTTAGAAAAACTTTACAATAATTTAATAAACAAACACAATAAAAAACCATTTTTTTCGTTAGGATGTGTTTTTGCATAAACAAATTTTCGCTTGCCTTAATCCCCAAAAAAAAGCGTTGCTATTAAACCAAAAATAGCAAGTTTTACCTATTCGACTCCTCTCTCTTTTCTCTCTTATATATATATATATATATATATATATATATATATATATATATATATATATATATATATATAGTGTTTTTTTTTTTGGCAGTGTCATAACTGTTTGTGTATTTCTAGTGATACTTGTTCATAATTATCAACAGATTTATTGTCTGCTTTTTGTCATATTTTCGAATCATTATGGAGCCTTGCACTTTCCCCCACCCCCCATGTTAACACTTACATACGTCAAATTAATCACCCGATTGTCATTTGGGAGTCTCAGATTTGTCTTTTTTTTTGTTTTGTGATGGGGTTAAGACACACGTGGGGGTTTGGGTTAAGAAAGGTTGGGGTGGGGTTTTAAAAAAGAGGGATGGTGGTAGGGTTTTTTGGGATGGTTGTAGGGTTGTTGAGGATTTTTAGGGTTTTTGGGGGGATGGTTGTAGGGTTGTTGGGGATGGTTGTAGGGTTTTTGGGGGGATGGTTGTGGGGGTTGTTGGGATGGTTGTAGGGTTGTTGGGGATGGTTGTAGGGTTGGGGGGTTTTGGGGGGGTTTTTTGGGATGGGGACAGATTTCAGAGATATCAGCGTAGATACGAGATGTTATTCAATATAGGTAAAAGGCGAGGGATAAAGCGGGAGAGGGATGGGTGGTCTGATATGTGGTGAAGCCTTTGAGTGGCTTGAAATATAGGTTGGGGTACACGAGTGTATGGGGGTGGGCCAGTAGGTCTGCCGCAGTGCTTCTTTTTTATGTTCATATGCTTGTGGGCAAACTCACGATCTTGTTTTTTTTTTTTTGGTAGTTTGGGATTATGTAAGTGTATTTCTGGTTATTTTGCGCTGAATAACCCACATGAGCTAATCTCATCATGAAATACAACTATTTCTGTTATTCTGTTTATGCGAGTGTATGGTTGTGTATGGTTATACTTGTTGTTTTTTTTAGATTTTGTGGCTTATGTTGGCGTTCGTGTTTTAAACGTGTGCATGTCTTTGTATACATACAAGTATGAAATGTTCCGTATGGACCCCTGCTTGACCACTCATACAATAAATGCCAGTGGTTCAAAATG
The DNA here is from genome assembly GCA_009830355.1 of Cherax destructor. NCBI lineage: Eukaryota > Metazoa > Arthropoda > Malacostraca > Decapoda > Parastacidae > Cherax > Cherax destructor. Next base: position 16,007 of record WNWK01026568.1, on the reverse strand, counting down.
CAATGTGCATAATCATAGGCACATTGTATGCAGTTGGGACCTCATACACCGTATTTTGGGTTTTTCCTCTCTGCTTTTTTCTATTCCTTAAGTGTCCTCCCACACATCATCAGTAATACCTTTTTTCCGCCCCATCCATCTAAATTCCCCCTTTTCCCTCTGTTATTATAAATGTCTTCTTTTACTTAACCTGCCCCTTTTTCCCTTTCCTTTCCTTCCCTCTCTCGTCTATTCGCTTTCCCTTATGCTTGATAACTGAGAGACTTGTGAAACATTTGGGTGTTTTTTCAGGAAACGTTTCCCTCTTCAGCCCCAGTACAGAAAGATCGGTAAGATGAGGAGTTTAGGTAATCAGTCAGCCCCCTGCCTGGAGTCTGTGTTCAGTCTCCAATCTTAAAAAAGTACGGCCCCCGGAAAAGTCGCTTAAAACTGAAGACGGGAACTGAAGCACTGGGTAGACCATTTATGGAAATTTGATAGACACAGCAACATTTTGGGAATCTTTGTGCAGAGAAATCTTCAAAACTTGCCAAACCTATAGGCATGACCTACTTCCACTAGTATTTTTTTATCATTGGTGACTCTGTCTCAATTGCTGCAGCTCACCTGCAGACAGTTGTAGACCCTTTCTCCCATGTATGCTGTATTTTTTTCAAAACTGATACTGTGCACATCGACCCCAGGCTAAACTGATTACCTCAAATTTCCCCCCAGTGTTCTTCTGTGTATTGGACTAAAGGGCCAAAATCTGGCGAAGCTTTTTCCATACCACACAGGTATGGAACGTGTCATTACGATTTCGTGAGTCATGAAGCGTTTATAGACTAAAGATACCAAGTGTCTAGGTTATCAGCTTGTGGGTTTTTTAAACCATTTATAGCATTTCCCCCATGTTTATCCATCTTTCCCTTTTCCTCTGTTGTCTTCTTCTTCCTCCTATATTTGTTTATCCCCCCCTTCCCTTACCATTTTTCCCCCTTTTTTTCCCTTATCCATTTTTTCCTCCTCCTGTCCTCTTTCCTGTCTCATATCCTTATCCACCTAACCCCTTTCCCCAATCCCCGTCTCCCTCCCATACTATCTTCTCTCTTCATGTCTCTCTTGTCTCTCCTCAACCTTCCCCCTCCTCAACCTTCTTCTCCCCCCCAACCTCCTTCTCCCTCTTCAGCCCTTTTTTCTCCCTCCCTCCCCTTCCACCTTCTTTTGGGGCATTCATTAAACAAGTCCCCGAGGCCAGGCGTCTGGGGCGTCAGAAAAAATAATTATCTTATTCAGGGGAATAAAGCATTAATTTACGGGGCCCAAATCACCACCATCGCCGCCACAACCAATACCACCCACCACCCCACCACTAGCAGCAGCCGGTGGTGCTGTTGCTCTGCTGTGGGGGGGTATTGGGGCCCGAGGCGCATAAATTGGTTCTGTTTCTGGTGGTCCCTTTTCTGTGGGTGGTGATTACTTTTTTCCTGATGGTGTGTATGTTGGGAAGTGCTGTGAATAACATGGATATAACGTCCATGTGGGGGGGACATCCTTTCATACATTGGCTTCGATATATTGGAAAGTGTGTACGGGTCGACTTCCCGCAAATTCTGAAGATTTTTAAAAATTAAAATTTATGAGATGAACAGTTGCTTTTATATTTTTACTGGGAAATAAGTTTTTAATCAGGATCATTTTAAAAATTTTAATTTTTTAAATAAGCTTATTCACATATTGATTATGATTGCATGACTACATGCATGCGCTACGTGCGCGTAATTGTAAAAACTACATCCATTGTTATGTCTTAATGTGGAAGTTAGGCTCTTAGACAAATATTTTAGCAGTTGTAAAAAAGCTGGCCCTTTCACAGGTCTTGATGGCTTGGTAACTAGAGACTACTTGGCAATTAGTATAATAATTAAATTTGATGTTCGGAACAATGGGAGGTAGTGAAATTATTTTTGGGTGTACTCAGATATTGTTGTTTCCCGATGCATCTCATGAGTAGATTGGGAGGGGTTGAGGCAGTATCATGCTGGGGGAACTTACACCCGCTGTCAAAAGGGACCGGGGCCTTAACTTGGGTCCCGTCGTATTATTATAATCAAGGGGGAAACGCTAAACCCGTAGGATTATACAGCGCCTGTGGGGGGGGTGGGAAAGGGATTCAAGGGGTTTAAATTTAGAGGGCGGAGCACAGATCCAATTCCCCAGACGAGCCCTCACCAGCATCGGAACCTTCCTTGAGGGGGGGAGGGGGTGGAATAAAGGGCAGCCAAAAAGAACTGATGTATGTCTACCACCCGTTCTACCTTAGTCCTCTAAGTGCTACAAATGGCTCTTCTTGGCCCCTCATGATGTTGATGATGCTACTCCCATTGTTGCTGCTGCAAGTGAACTTTTTCTTCAGTTGCTGCTGCTTCGTTTTGGGGGGTAAAATGCAGCGTGTTTTTTTTTAGGTTTTCATGCCAGGTAAATTGTTTGGTTCAGGGGGGTTTGAGCGTGAAATCCCAAAAGGGTTTGGGTATTTACAACACGCACAAAACTAAAAATAAAGTTGAAAATTAATTTTGACGAGATGAATATTTTAGAATTTCTTCGATTGCCCTAAATGATTCCAGCTGAATATCTTAAAATACTGTGTTAAATAGTTTGAAGTCTGTTAATATATATCGTGTATACTTTTATAAAATTCAAATTAGGTTAAGCTTTTTTTTCGCACAGCTTCATGGCGAAGTCAGTTTAATTTTTTTTTTTTAAATATTTACCAAATTAAATAACGAATTTTAATTGTCAATCGGGAAAGTGAATGGGATAGGCCTGAGGGGAACCATCTTGGAAGATCTTGTATTAAATAACACAACGATCTAATGTCTTTTTTGTCGGTGTTCAGTACCGACACACTTGAGGAACTGATCACCTTCTACTGAGGGTGATGGATTGATCACGTCAAAACTACTTTTAGGGCTACAGTGTTGTACCCTTCTGTGTTCGACTTTAAGAAACTTTTTGCACCCGGGAAAAGTTTCGGTAGTCGAAATAAACCCCTGTGTTGCATCTGTCTTATTATCACCCAACGTGAAGTTGAGAGCCACAACTGCAAGGAAAATAAAAGGCTGGATAACAAGAAAAAGTTTAAAAAATGAATGACCTAGCCAGTGATAATTCTCCTGAGGGCACACTTGTTTTCTAGATTAGAAAAACAAGTTTGGAAATCCCAAAAAGAGGATCCCAGACGTTTCAACACTCTTTGAAGAGAACTTCCATATTAGTCGAGTTGTAATGTTTTTCTTCGGGGTCAGAGCGAACACCAACAGTCAAACTGATCCAGCCAAAGTTGGTTGGAAATAGTGTTTACCTGTTGGGAAAAAAGTACTGTACCTTCTCGGGGAGAGGAGACACGTTGCCGGATCTAAGAAAATTTTGTAGTGAAGACAGTCAAAATCAAAAATAAACAGCAAAAACTACAGTCAAAAATTTAGGTAAACTGTAGAGCATGACTACCACTAAATGGAGTATCAGCTGCTATTATCTAGATGGCGCAAAAAGTAGTAATGCAAAAACGCTCTCAGCATCGCTCCTTCCAGCCACTGTTGCCATGAAACGGAAAAAAGTGAGAAGGTAAACGTATTGTTTTTAAAAAAGTCTTAAAAATCCTGTTATTTCCTATAAGTCGTATGTAAATTTTTTTTTTATTTTTTTGGTTTAGCGCTTCTTTTGGGTTATGAAAAAATAATATAATAATAATATTAATTTTTTTTCCACTAGCAATACCCGGGTTTTTCTAAATATTGTGTTCCTGTCGAAATGTAATGCCAGGAAACTACTCCCCGGGAAAGGACGGGGTTTGAACCCCACAGCGAACCAAAAACTAACACGTCATCGCTCTAACCACCGTGCCATGCTGGCCCATTAAGATTCATCCCAAACTGCATTTTTTCCGTAGGAAGGTTAGCATGGGACCCCCCCCTTCACGGTGCAGTTTTTTTCAGATGAATTTTGGGTGGCTGTGGCAAGCTCTAACTCAAGTACCTTCAAAGCTATGATCAGTTATTCAAATTATCAAAAGATGAAAACGACTGAAAAAAAAGAACAGGTAACCCCGGGAAGCCAATCCAAAAAAAGTATACCTAGTTGGATGTATCTAACAAGGCCCATGGTGCAAAAGGTTAGAACACTTGAATGCTAATTTTAGCACTGTCTTGCCATGGGTTCAAATCTTGTCCGTTCCATGATATTTTTATTTTTCATCAGAACTCCCCCGAATCAGTTTTTTAAAACTCCTTAGTCTCTAGTATTCTTATTAACCCGGGAAAATCCTTTTCGGGGGATACAAACAGAAAATCGCAAGGTAAAAAACGATACACTGGCTTATCGTCAGTTTCATTTTTTAAGTCAAGTTCAACTGATGGTCAACGATAACGTTTTATTCCCGGCCCCGTAAGTGAAATAGAGGCAGTGGGCGGAGGCAAGGGGAAACCTTATGTCGGCCAGGTACACTAATGATGAAGAGTAGCGGATCCCACCCACCGGGGTGGGGGGTGGTAAACCCGGGGCCTCCCTCCCGTGAGATCAGTGTGGATGGCTGTCTGGGGGCAGCGTGTCGCAAGGCCATGCTTTGTCGCAGACACCTTTGGCGACCCTGTGGTTTTTCCTACGCACCGCGTATCCCATGCACCGGGGTCGCTCGTACAGACGGCATAATTGCATTTTTTACGCACTGCATTTGCCCGACTCGCTTTTCAATCCCTTGCCGCTACCGGAATGTCGCAAAGTTGCCCAGACGCGACAGTACAAAAAGTTAAATAAAGTACTATTTAAATTTAAATTCAGTAAGGGTAATCAGAATTCGGGATCAATTATATAATATAAATCAAGTGGTGCATTTAGTCACAGTGAAGGTGTGGCAATGACAAGCAGGCAAAGTTTTTTTAGCCAAGTAGCCAGAGCGTGAGACACCCGAAAAGGGCTTTTGTTCGATTCCCCATAAGACGCGACGTATGAGCAAGTCTGCTGACTCCTGCCGCTGTCACTTGAAGATGGTAGCCCAGGGTGCGAACATGCATGGGGGATGGACGAATATGGAAGCACAAATGGGGGGTAACATCTTCAAAACGCAACACATTTCGGGCGCGCGCACTGACGTTCCCTGGGGTAAAATTTGTATTACAAGCAGAGAGTTTTTTTAAAAGTCGTTAATTTAATTGGGTTTTGCAGATGGGTGGAAGAACAGATAGGTCATTATTTTGTCACATTAGTAAGTCATTCATAGCAACTGCTTGCTTGTTAATGCAGTGTGAAGCGAAAACCCTGCGGCTTCCCGCATTGTTAAGATAGCTTGCCAAGTCTTCCTTCATTCTTTAGTGATTTCATGTTATATATTATATTTTTATAGTTAATATGTACTGACTGTGTTTTTTTTTTTGTATTTAATGCTATAATGTGGCTATTAAAGATGTGTTATGAATGGGAGGTGAAGCCTGATGTTTGTTGTGGCATCCTTGGGAAGCACATGGGGGGGTCTGATGAGCCTAGACTCCTTAATTTGTGAGATGGCCCCCAATTTTGAACATCATGCCGGTGGTATTAAATTGACCTGTGAATGAATGATGGGAGAGTGAATGATGGGGCCCTGGAAGACCCCGTAAGTGTTAGTAATTTCTCTTGATTTTTGATAGGTTTTGAAAAAACACTACGCGAGGAACTAATATTTTTTTTTGAAAATGGGAAGTTAATTTTTTTTTTCTTAAAAAAAGTTTTATATCATTTTTAGGTATAAATGGAACCCAGTTGTCTAAGCAATTTTTTAGGTGTTTGTTGGGGCTTAGCATTTTTTACCTTTAACTCTTAAGAGTTTGGGAAAAGTAGATTTTTTTTCCCTTAGGGAAGTAGAGGGGGTTGATGTTGCCATGGTTCAACTCACCAGCTCCAGCTACTTGGTAGGAGGGGGTAATACAAGTTCTTTGTTAATGTATTATGGAGGGATTGTAGCCGGCTACGGGCCCGACGGACTGTATTTGGCCTCCCCGGGAAAGGGTGAATGAGTCGAGGACTGTGGGGTGAGAAGGTGGCTGGTCTGATGAAAGCTTTTGGGGAGAGTGACGAGTTTCAAAGCCAGTGCTGGGAAACACTTGGTGGGGGAAATTTAATGAGCCACAGTGGAATGTTAATTGTAAGTGTTCATTACAGTAACACTGTGAATACTCTGTTCTTAGTTGGTTTTTTGGGCATTGCCGTAACTCCAATGGGTAATACATTATTTATCTGCCAGTCATCCTATTTTGTTTAGTGTCTTAAGTGGCTGCTCTTTTTGTCATGGTACAGCCCCATACTTTCCATGGAAATAATAATTATAATTATTTACTACAAGACATGGTATACAGGCCTAGCTGACATCAATGACATACTACTATATAAAAAGTTCTTGTTATGCAGAGCATTTGGGAAAAATTAGGTCCGCCCCTGGATGGGGGACCCACACCAATCGACTCCATAGGTACCCATTTCTGATGAAGGAACAGACAACCGGTGTTTCTCCCCGTGGGGGGAATCGAACGCAGACCCTCGCCGGGGTGATGCGAGAGCTTTAGGATCGGCCCCGGGGCACCGTTTAAAAGTTGTAAAAAATTATTTCCTTCAGTATTATTTTAGGGGTTTGATGTTTTAGTATTTTAATATAGAGCTAAGGGGGGGGATAGTGTTGCCAGGTGGTGGTGGAGGACTTGGTACCATCTTGTTTTTTTGTGTGTTAAAGGGGATAACAAGTGCTCTAGAGAAGAGTGATATGAAGGCGCCTTGTCTAGCTACCCTCCTCCCCTTGCTACCCTCCTCCTCCCCCTTTCTACCCCCCTCCTTCCCCTTTCTACCCTTCCTCCCTGATACCCTACCTCCCTGCCACCCTCCTTCCCATCCTCCCCTTGCCATCCTCCCCCCCTTGCTACCCCCCTCCTCCCCCCCCATGTTACCTTCTTTCCCCCCTCTTGCTACCCTCCCCCCACCTCTTTACCCCCTCCCTGGCTACCTCCTCCTCCCTGCCACCCTCCCCCCCTTGCTACCCCTCTTCCCCTTTCTACCCTCCTCCCCCCGCTACCCTCCTCCCCCTTTCTACCCTCCTTTTCCCTTTCTACCCTCCTCCTCCCAGCCACCCTCCCACCTTGCTACCCTCCTCCTCTGCTTACCCTCCTCCCTTTTCCCTCCTCCCTTGCTACCCTCCTCCCGTTTCTACCCTCCACCCCGCCCCCCTCCCCCCCCCACTCCCCTTCTCCAGCTGAGTGTGACCTACCCGTCTTCGCCACCATTACAAAAAGGAATATGACGATAAGTTCTAAACTCACAACACAGAGGGGTTAAACTTGGGTTTTTACTGCCACATTTTCATAACCCTGGTCTTTTTAATTTCCTAGTCGATCCCCGGGTATCACAAGTGGGGCAAATCTCGCCTCTATATTCTTTGCTTTATGGTTGTGTTTCCCGTGTGGCGAGATCGTGTTTACGGGTGGCCCCCGCATTTGGCTTTTGTTTATTCGGTGTTTGCGGATTTTTTGTTATTCCAAAGGGAACTTGAAAGTTTCTTTAACAACGTATTAAATAGATTTTTGGCCACCGACTCTGAGAATGGTTCCCTTTGGGAGATGTGTGTGTGTGTGTGTGTACTCCCCCTATTTGTACTCCCCTTTTGTGGTTGCGGGGGGGTCGAGTCATGGCTCCGGGCCCCCGCCTCTTCACTGATTGCTACTGGTCCTCTCTCCCTGCTCCATGAGCTTTATCAAACCTAGTTTTAAAAACTATGTATGGTTCCTCCCTTTCCATTTGTCGCTTTCCCCCATTCCATTTCCGACAACTCTATGACGGGAAAAATACTTCCTAACATCCCGACTCTGGGAGTCTTCAACTTCCAATTGTGACCCCTTTTTTTCGTGCCCCCCTTTTGGAACATCTTGTCTCTGTCCACCTTATCTATTCCTCGCAGTATTTTATATGTCGTTTTTGTCTCCCAAACCCCTCCTGTCCCCCTAGTGTCTTCCCGCCCAACCCTTCTTCTAGGACAACCCCCTTTAGCTCTGGGACTAGTTTTGTTGAAAACCCTTTTGCATTTTCCAATTTTTTTGACGTGCTTGCCCAGGTGGGGGTTCCAAACTGGTCCCATACCCCAAGTATGGGCCTGACGTATATGGTATACAGAGTCTTGAATATTCCTTGGTGAGGTATTGGAACGCTATTCTTGGGTTTTAGCCCCCCCTTGCTCCAGCAGTTATCTGATTGATGTGTCCTCAGGAGATGTGCTGGTATTATACCACCCCAAGATCTTTTTCTTTGAGTGGGGTTTGCAGTCTTTGGCCACCTAGACTATACTCGGGCCTGCGGTCTTCTTTCCCCTTTCCCCCGATATTCATTTTTTTTACATTTGGCAGGGTTAAATTCAAGGAGCCAGTTACTGGACCAGGCTTGGCCTGTCCGGGTTTTTTTCCTGCCGCCCTGATTTGATTCTTCTCATTAACTTCACATCATTTTAAAACGGGGACACTTCTGAGCCCTACCCCCTTCCGTTTTTCATTCACATATCCCAAAAAACAGTACAGGTCCTAGGACTGACCCTTGGGGAACCCCCTCGTCACAGGTGCCCATTTGGGACATCTCGTCAGCCATGACTCGTTGTTGCCCCCCTGTCAGATATTCTCGGGATCCATTGCAGTGCTTTTCCTTTTACGTGTGCCTGATCCTCTAGTTTTTGCATTAATCTCTTGTGAGGAACTGTGTCAACGCCTTTTTGCAGCCCAAAAAAATGCAGTCAAACCCACCCCTCTCTCTCGTGTTTTTACTTCTTTTTTCCTTGTCATAAAACTGCAGTAGGTTTGTGACACGGGATTTTCCTTCCCTAAAACCATGCTGGTTGTCGTTTATAAGCTTGTGCCTTTCTAGGTGCTCCACCATTCTCCTCCTGATAATCTTCCCATGATTTTGCATACTATAAAAGTCATTGAACAGGTCTGTAGTTTAATGCCCCTGTCTGTCCCCCTTTTTCCTTAAAAATTGGGACTACATTTGCCATCTTCCACGCCTCAGGTAGTTGCCCAGTTTCAATGGATGTGTTGAAGTTTTGGGGTTAGTGGCACACACAACATCTCTGCTCCTCCTAAGGACCCACGGAGAAATGTTGCCCGGCCCCACCGCTTTTGAGGATGGGTTCACATAGCAGCTTCTTCACCTCCTCCTCGGTTGTTTTATTTCATCCACCCTTTTGTTGGTATACCTCCCTTTTGAATTCCTGGAGTCCTTCCTTTCCCTGTTAAATACTTCTTTAAATCTCATGGGGGCCCTCCCATACCTCTTGGTCTTTTATTGTGAACTCCCACCTTCCTTTCTCCCTTTGGGTTTAAATTTGGCCCGCGTTGTTTTCCCTCCTGATGTGGCTATACACCCTTTCGGGTCAGACTTGACTTTTGATGCTATATCTTTTTCCATATTGTCGCTGACCCTTCCCTTTTTACCTGTGCATATTGTTTCGGGGCTTTTTCGGCTAATTTTCTTTTTTTTCCCTGGGTCCTTTCCCTTTCTTTTCCATTCTCTATTCCCTTTTTTTTGCCTCCCTACACCCTGGGTGAACCAAGGACTCGTTCTGGTCTTCCCATTACTTCTTTTCCCTTGGGGACAAACCTCTCCTCGGCCTCTTTGCATTTGGTTTGCATTTTCCCATCATTTCTTTTACTGGTTTTCCTGCCAATTCTCTCCCCCACTGAACGTCTTGTGGAAGTTCCTCATGCCTTGTAGCCCCCTTTTTGGTTTCGTTTCCCCCTTCCTTTTCCCTGCTCCCCTCTCCACTTGTAGCTCAACTATATAATCAAAACACAAAAACCAAATGATCACTGCCCCAAGGGGCCTTTCATACGTGATACCCTTTCATGTCCGAACTACTCAAGGTGAAACGGGTCGAGTCTTGCTGGATCATCCCCACCTCTCTCTTTTGGTAGTGTCTCTAACATGTTGATGAAGAGGTTTTCCAGTCCCAAACCCCATCATCTTGGCTCCCCATGATTCGGGACCCCATGGGGCCCCGGGTTTTTTCCCAATCAATCTCTTTGTGTTTAAAACCCCATAACTAGTAACTTTGCTCTCCCCATGGGCTCTTCTGGCTACCTCGGTTTAGTGTGTCTACCATTGCTCTGTTGCCCCGTATTCTTCTTTGGCCTCCTGCAGTTCTGGGGGGGGGCACATTACAAAAATTACCACCTTATGGCCCTCAGACGGGTTTTTCCCCTCAAAGAAAGTCCCTTTCACCCATTCCATCCATTCCACTTCCTCAAATCCCCCCCCTGTTTTAAAGGGGCAGTGCAACTCCTCCCCCCCCTCTGCTCCCTCTTTTTTCCAGGTTTTGTTTCCCGGGTGGAAATTTTCATCTTTTTCATCCCGGTGAGTTTCGTTTCTGTGAGTGCTATTTAAATTCGGGGTGTTCCTTTTTTTTCTTTCATGCCCCTTTCCCCACATTTATTTGTTTCCATCTGCATTTGTATACCAAACCTTTAACTTCTTTTCTAAAACCGTAGTCTGGGGGGGTTGGGGTTTGGGGAAAATGGGAGATCTGATGGGGAACTAAAGGGGGTTTGGGGTGAAGGGGGGGAGTTTGTAAGAATTTGGGGGGAATATTGGGTATGGCATTTTGTTTTGGGTTTGGTTGTTTGGTTGCATTGGGGGTTTTCCCGGTTGGGGAAAATCTGAAAGGGGGTTTTGTTAGAGCTTCCCCCCTGAGCTGGGTTCTCCTGTCCATCTCTTTCCCCCTTTTGCCCTGTACCCCTCTTTCAGTTTCTTTTTTCTTTTCCCCTGTTCTGTCGCGGGGCGAGATACACCCTCCCGGGACCTGACATATCCCTTAGTCTTGCTTTCTCCTGCAGGATCCTGTTTCCGAGTCAATTCTGCTTTGAAAATTACTTTTACTGGCCGGTTCTTCCTCTTGCAAACCCCATTCTCAGAAAAAATTTCCAGCTGGGTCATGTCATCTTCTCCTATTGCTTTCAAAAGTTTTCAATCGCATTTTTTTCCCCTTTCTTCTTGCTTCATAAGTTTCCCCTTAACCCCCGGGCCCGTAAACAAAGACTGATCTTTCTTACATTCTCCCCCTGCCTATCCCTATGTAACCCTGGGTTTGATTTAGTTGCCTCCATTGCAGCTTTCCTTTCTTCAATCTCTTCACTGTCTGTTATCCCTTGGCCCAGTGGCCTGTCGCTTTTTTTCTTAACTTTCCCCGTGCACTGCTGTGGTCTGTTAGGGGGTTCTCCCTTTTGCTTAGCTCTCCCCTTTTTCTACACTCCCCCCGATTGTTCCCGATGTGATCCTCTCTTTTTCTCGGGGTCCACGATGGTCTGAAAAGCCTCCCCAACAGTTTCACCCGTTCTCTACAGTTCTCTTCTTTTTGACTGAGGTAGCAGTTTCCCGATACCATGTCCACATTGCTTTTTTGTTCATTAGGTTTTTTCAAATTTTTTAGTTCTTCTTCTAATCTCTGTATCTTAGCCCTGCTGTTGTGACTTGCTTTTTCCCACTTCCTGCTTTCTGCAGCTATCCCCTCCTCCCTTATCTTGCTTTCTGCAGCTATCCTCTCCTCCATTATCTTGCTTTCTGCCTTTCCCCTCCTCCATTTTCATGCTAAGCCCCCTAGCTTCCCCTTCCCCCCTATGTTCCCTTTTCCCGGCTCTGCCGCCCAATCCCTTTCCTTTTCAGACTCATCCTGTCCCCCGGTTTAAAGGGCCCCGTCCCCGCCCCTGGGGCCCCATTTTTATTTTTATTTTTTAAAATGCCACAGAAATGAAAAAATATGTATTTCTGTGTGGTTGTTTTTTTGGTGTGATTGCCTGAGTGTTTGGTGGGGGGGGGAGGGAGGGAGGGAAACTGGGAAAACAGTGGGGGAAAAGGAAAAAGAGGTGGGGGGGGAAAGAGGGGGGGTTATGCGGAGAGAGTGAAGGAGGGAGAAGCAGAGGTGGGGGGAATGGGAGAGGGGAGGGGGAGGGGTGGATGAGAGAGGGGGTTGGGGAAAAGGGGTTGGGGGGGAGGTGGGTGGAGGGAGCAGGGGGGAAAAAGTGTGTGTGGGCCTGTGTGTGTGTGTTAGTTTTTTGTGTGTATGTGTATGTGTGTGTGTGTGTTGGTTTTTTGTGTGTGTTAGTTTTTTGTGTGTATGTGTATGTGTGTGTGTGTGTTAGTTTTTTGGGGTGTGCAAGTTGGGTTTTTTGTGTTGGGTTTTTTGTGTGTGTGTTTTTAGTTTTGTGTGTGTGTGTGTTTAGTTTTTTTTTGTGTGTATGTATGTGTGTGTGTGTGTATGTTTGTGTGTGTATGTATGTGGGAATAAATAGTGGTGAAATTGTGTTATGGTGTATGAGGGTATGTGGAGTTTGCAGTGAAAGTTGTCTGCAGTGCTTCTCACCCGGCCTGACCTGACACACCTGACCTCCCGTTAATTTTTGTGTGTGTGTGTGTGTGTGTGGAACTATATGTGTGTGGATTTATTGTGTGAAAAGTAGGGGGAAAAAAATTTTGTTATGTGTATTTAGTGGTATGTAGGTCTGCGAAGTTTGTGGGCTACAGTGCTCCTCCTTCCTGACCACACCTGATCTACCAGTTAATGTATTCTATGATTCAATTGTCTGCTCGCCCTTTTCTACTAGAAATTACCAATTGCTATTTGTTACTGAGTACTTGATATCCCATTCCCTTTTCTTACTATGAGAGTTGACCGTTCACAATCAGCTTAGCGGTTAGGTAATTGGAACTTACCCCGACACCCCGAAAACCACGCAAGGGAAATTTTCGTGGATGCGGGTGTCCAGGGGTATCCTTTTAGATTGGGCCAACTCGATGTGATGTTCTGGCGTATATCCACTTTCGTTTCTTTTGATATATAATATAACCATTCACTGAATTTTTTGCTTGTCACATATTAATTTCACTTTATTTCAGGGTGACACACGTGGCAACGTCGCCTGGGGGCCCACTGATCCGCCTCCAAATATTTATTTCTAGATCACTTATAAAAATTTGGGTCTCCCCACTTATGTGGCTCAGGGCAACCCCGTAAATACTTCAAGTGTGTGTGTGTGTGTGTGTGTGTGTGTGTGTGTGTGTTTTTCCTTGAGATTTTAATTTATTTTTTTTGGAATATGTTCAGGTATGAGGGGGTTATATTATATATTTGATTAAAAGATGATGATCCCCCAGATAACCGGGGAAAAAAATATTGTTTAAAACTTTACATTGGCTGTGAAACACAGGGGGGCAGACTTGAGATAAAAACCCGGGAGTGGAAGATTCCCAGACCCGCATGCGGCCACTTTACTATGTTTAAAGTTAAAAAATTTCCAAATCCCACTATTTTACATATGGATTGTGTATAATCATCACGCCCCCCTTTTCCCCTTTTCCCTTTTTTGATTATTTTTTATCCCCCAGGCGAGACTTCAAGTCTTATTTTTTTTAGTGTCAGAAGAAAGATGACAGTAATGGGAAGTGTTTGAAAAATGCTGAAGTGATAAGGTTGTAGAAGAATGGAGGAGAAAAGGGGGGAAAGGGAAGAGCTTGAATGAATATTCGGGTTTTTCTTTAGAAGCATATGGGGGTTTCTTAAATTTTACCAAAAAAGGTATTTGCGCATCCTTATAAAAAAATCTTTATAAAAAGAAAACGGTACAAATTTTTACGAATGGAAAATCCTATCTGGAAAAACTAAATACAGTTTTATGAAAATCACAGATATAAAACAGTGAAGACTGGGATGAAAGGACTGCATTTTCCCGGGATTCACGGAATCATCAGATTTAGTCCCCCCACCAAATGCTAATACCCAAAAAAAATAATTACTAAAAAGAACAGACATTAATGCAAGGAAAAGTGCTATATAAATATACTTTCCATATGATCTGAGCAGTGTTGGGAGGCTAACGGGTTAGCATTGAAAATATAACAAAATCTATGGAGGATAAAAAAAGCGGTTGGAATCAGGTAACCCCCAAAAAAAACCCGGTAACTGTTAAGCAGTATAATTACGGTTAAACTCTCATGATATGTCTGACGAACGTACACCTGTTTTTGGAATAACTTTTTGTGTGTAGAATTTTGCCGGGTTGTCTCAAAAAAAACCTTATTCTGGACTTGTCTAAGCACTTGTCGACAATACCAGATTAAAAAAGTACATGCAGAAAAAGGTAACCTTTTTTGTAGGGGAGGTTCATCCCATTAGGTTTTATCAAGTACTTAAAAAAAACCCTTGTTGGCCAAACATCGTAATAATAATAATCATAATAATAATAATAAAAAATATTAATAACATTAGCTTTTCATCATTTCGGCTCGCCATTTTCATCTTAAACTCCACAGAGTGCGCGAACTGGTTTGGGGCCCACGTCAACGAACTGAAGAAATATGGTAAACCCTTTTATCGCTTTAGACCCAAAACACCTTACTAATAAACGAGATTTTTTGACTGTGAACATACACAGTTAACCCATTAACTGAGCAGTGATAACCCAGGGCCCAAACAATGGCTTAAAATATTTAAGCCCAATAAAAACATTGTCTAGTTAGCCTTCCAAATGGCTGACAGACTGTTAATCAAAGATCAAGAGATAATTGCTCCCCCCGCGGGGCCCTTTTTTAATTTAAATTTCCTGCCTTGGGAAGAATAATTAGACAGCAATCAGCCTGCCTGATAATGAGGCTGCCACCCTCATAAACAATGCCTCCCCAAAGGGAGTCGGGTAATTAGGCAGTCCCTTGATGGATAAAAATTATAGAAAATTTGACTCTCCCCCCAGGACTAGACCGCCCCACCACCTGTCTGCCGCTATGCACCACACTAACCAAAAAAAGTGGAATAATTATGAGCGAGAAGGACGTGGGTTTTGAGAATTTTAAAACCCCCTGCACCAAAGCCAGAAAAGGCAACGAGTATTTACCATGGTGTAGGCTTTTCCCTTTAAAATCATAAGCCCTGATGGCCCAAACATTATACAGGACAAGCTGGGAAAATACTTGAATTGCTTCAATAGGTTGTAATTTGAGATGGAACAATGCCAAAACATTTGGGTCATACCGATACTCGGTTTCAAGACTGTGCAACACCTTGGGACACCCCCCCTCCCAAGACATTGGGTAGACACAATTAGTTTTCGAACACGTGACGTGGCTTAATTTCTGGGAAAAATCTAAAAACCCACGTGTTAAATATTATTTTTTTAAGGTAGGGCCCCTTTTCACATAAAATTTAGATGGCATCTAAATACAACTTCAGCTTCATACAGCCAAAAAAATATATATATATATATATATATATATATATATATATATATATATATATATATATATATATATATATATATATATATAAATAATGGAACCCAAAAATTTTGAAGGGGCTTCACGGGACTTAAAGGGTTTTCCCAAAACTATCCCGCGGAAATTTCCCGCCATTACTTAAAGCACTGTCACCACCAACACGATTACTGTTAAACTACGAGCACTACTATTTGCATTTCCACCACCAGCACGCCAACTACTACTATGCTGCCACCACCAACATCATTCCCAAAGCCACTACCAGCTCTCCTGCTTAAAATTACCATCGTCACCAAACCCACTACCTTACTGCTACTACTGCTAATAATGGCTAAAATTTAAAACTAGCGGCTAAAATACTTGTTTAACAATTCTTTTTCCATTGAATTTAAGATATGGAATGGTGTAAGGGGATAGAAAGGGGGGGAAGTGACCTGACTAGGGGGGTCATTGGTCTAAACCGGAGAGTGACTTGGACCCGCCCCACATGGGTCAGTAGGCCCCTGCAGTGTTCCTTCTTTTTTATGTTCTTTGTAGGGCTGTGGTTCCGGGTGGAGTTTGGGAAGGGTTTGGGGGGGGGCTGGGGTGTGGTTGGGTGTCAGGGGGGTTGGACGGGGGTGTGGGGGGTGGCTGGTGTTTAAGGGGTGTGGCTGGTAGCGAGAAAGTGCAAATTTAAAATTGAGACTGGGGTAAGTGGGGGAGGAGGATTA
>WNWK01026567.1:12500-27227 GCA_009830355.1 Cherax destructor | reverse complement strand
TGGGACGTTGCATCCGGGGGCTTGTAGACAACCACGATGACCAGGTTTGATTCTCGATCTTTATTGCTAATACTTAAACTACATCATTTGAGGCATTTAGTAGTTCTGAACATATAAGTGACTCTGTGATATACAGGCCAACCCCTTTTGCCTGTTCACTCTGTCACACCTGTATAGGTTGTAGCCCGGGATCCATATTTCATTGTCCAAGTGATCTCTTATGTGGGTCTCTGTGAAAGCCGCAAACATAGCATTTGACTCTGTAAGCAGTCCACGAATGTAAAGTATTTTGTTGTTTGTTGCTGGCTTTAGACCCTGAATATTTGCAAAGATGAATGTTGTTGGATTGGTGGTATGGATGGGGATGTCTTTTTTTCCTTGCTCTAATATCTGTTGTATTGGAGTGGAGGCCACTGACTGTAATTCCACTCCAGAAATGATTGCAGTTGGTGTACAATTTCTGTCATTTCCTGCCAGCTTTTTTTCCTTCCTGGCACTAAAAAACCTCTCTCTGGAGTGGCTGTGGCTACCCAGGTTTTGCCATGGTCTGGATGTTCTGTGTCGTCTTGTACCCTTTAGGTGGTATGCCTGGCAATATAAGTTATAGCACTGTCTTTCCTGAACTGATGAGTGGCACATTTCAGGGTGGAAAAACTTACAGGACGGGAGGTTGCATTTTCCTGTTTTCATATGGGCACGGCATTTTCTGGGGTGATCATAATTGCATGTCCCATCTTATTTCCCAGATTTTCCATGCCTGCAGATACCAAGTGCATAATATTCACATAGGCCTGGTTTCCGTTTGCCCTGGTTTTTTGTGACTGTGTTCCCCATTGTATTCCCTATTGGTGCTTGTGTTCCTATCTCGTTTCTATCTTCAACTCTAGTGCTGACAATGGAGCCTTCATCAGTTTTTGGTAATTTATCTTCAGTATTTCCAGGGCATCCCCTGTTTACTATCTACCGTGGTATTGCTAGTTTGTAGCACTAGTTTTTGTGTGTCCTTATCTACACCTGTTTCCCCATCATCTACGTCACTAGAGCTACTGTCCCTCGTCAGGTCACCATCATTTATTTCTCCATTCTTAAATATATTGACTACCATTTCAACATCTGTACCAGGGGCGGTAGCACCATCTGGCCCAGATTTTTTACTTTCCCAACTGTTATAGAATGCTGTCATGTTTTTTTATGAAGTCCGATTTGGTGTTGTCATCCTTTAATATCAATGTGATTTTATACCACAGTTCGGTCTCATTTGGACATACCCAAAAACACTTCCCTTGTTTGATATCTCGTGTAGTAGAGTCTTGAATGCCTGCACAAGGGTCGTGGCAGCATTTACCACAGAAGTTGCATGTAATCCATGCAGAGGAACGTTTGTTTGTTTGGTTGCATATTACACAGGGTTTCATGACTGATTTTGTTGGTTGTTTTACTGTATATTTTACTAATAGCTTCCCTGAAGTGGTGATCTGTCTATTTGTATTGTATCTATTTTATTTGCATGTGTAAGTGTTTGGGGCAATCTTACCGATTTAGGTTTTTGTTTTGTCAGTACCCAGGTGTTGTGGGTATTTTATTAAACAGGTGTTGTGGGTATTTTATTAAACAGGTGTTGTGGGTATTTTATTAAACAGGTGTTGTGGGTATTTTATTAAACAGGTGTTGTGGGTATTTTATTAAACAGGTGTTGTGGGTATTTTAGTACCCAGGTATTGTGGGTATCTCAGTACCACGGTGTTGTAGGTGTCTCAGTACCAAGGTGTTATGGGTATCTCAGTACCCAGGTGTTGTGGGTATTTTAGTACCCAGGTGTTGTGGGTATTTTAGTACCCAGGTGTTGTGGGTATTTTAGTACCCAGGTGTTGTGGGTATTTTAGTACCCAGGTGTTGTGGGTATTTTAGTACCCAGGTGTTGTAGGTGTCTCAGTACCCAGGTGTTGTGGGTATCTCAGTACCCAGGTGTTATGGGTATCTCAGTACCTGCCAGGTGTTGTGGGTATCTCAGTACCCAGGTGTTATGGGTATCTCAGTACCCAGTTTTGTGGGTATCTCAGTACCAAGGTGTAATGGGTATCTCAGTACCCAGGTGTTATGGGTATCTCCAGTACTCCAGGTGTTGTGGGTATCTCAGTACCCAGGTGTTGTGGGTATCTCAGTACCCAGGTGTTGTGGGTATCTCAGTACCCAGGTGTTTGGGTATCTCAGTACCCAGTGTTGTGGGTATCTCAGTACCAGGTGTTATGGGTATCTCAGTACCCAGGTGTTATGGGTATCTCAGTACCCAGGTGTTATGGGTATCTCAGTACCAGGTGTTATGGGTATCTCAGTACCCAGTTTTTAGTAGGGTATCTCAGTACCCCGGTGTTGTGGGTATTTTAGTACTCAGGTGTGTGGGTATTTTAGTACCCAGGTGTTGTGGGTATCTCAGTATCCAGGTGTTATGGGTATCTCAGTACCCAGGTGTTGGGTATCTCAGTACCCAGTTTGTGGGTATCTCAGTACCAAGGTGTAATGGGTATCTCAGTAACCAGGTGTTGTGGGTATTTTAGTACTCAGGTGATGTGGGTATTTTAGTACCCAGGTGTTGTGGGTATTTTAGTACCCAGGTGTTGTGGGTATCTCAGTACCCATTTGTTGTGGGTATCTCAGTACCCATGTGTTGTGAGTATCTCAGCACCCTGGTGTTGTAGGTATCTAAGCACTTAGGTGTAGTGGGTATCTCAGTACCCAGGTGTTGTGGGTATCTCAGTACCCAGGTGTTGTGGGTATCTCAGTACTCAGGTGTTGTGGGTATCTCAGTATCCAGGTGTTGTGGGTATCTCAGTACCCAGGTGTTGTGGGTATCTCAGTACTCAGGTGTTCTGGGTATCTCAGTATCCAGGTGTTGTGGGTATCTGCTGGGCATCTTCCTGATGGATATCAGGGCACTGTCAACAAACAAGGTCAGTCTGACCTTAAAAAGTTCAATTTCGAACGTTCTTTACTGGGTCAGTCTTGACCTTTGAGTTGAACGGGTCAACTAACACTATCAATTGTTGATTATATTCTGCAACACGTGTGTTGCAACACCTGTGTGTGTGGTGGTGTAACACCTGTGTGTGTGGTGTTGCAACACCTGTGTGTGTGGTGTTGCAACACCTGTGTGTGTGTGTGGTGTTTCAACACCTGTGTGTGTGTGGTGTTGCAACACCTGTGTGTGTCGTGGTGTTGCAACACCGTGTGTGTATGTGGTGTTTCAGTACCAAGTATATATATATATATATATATATATATATATATATATATATATATATATATATATTAGACGCCAGAAAGTGTGTATATCCTCGAGCCTGGCTGTGTATATTGTGGTATACAAAACCTGTTATATCAGGGTCATATATTTCCACCAGTACTGTCACACATTTTAGTTACTAGATTGAATAGCATTTAGAACAAGAGCAGTGTATATCACTGAGATATACACCTCTCAGTGTATTATCACTGAGATATACCTCAGTGTATATATGAGATATACACCTCTCAGTGTATATACACTGAGATATACACCTCTAGTGTATATACACTGAGATATAAACCTCTCAGTGTATATACACTGAGATATACCTCTCAGTGTATATACACTGAGATATACACCTCTCAGTGTATATACACTGAGATATAAACTCTTCTAGTGTATATACACTGAGATATACACCTCTCAGTGTATATCACTGAGATATACACCTCTCAGTGTATATACACTGAGATATACCCCTCTCAGTGTATATACACTGAGATATACACCTCTCAGTGTATATACACTGAGATATCACCTCTCAGTGTATATACACTGAGATATACACCTCTCAGTGTATATACACTGAGATATACACCTGTCAGTGTATATACACTGAGATATACACCTCTCAGTATATATACACTGAGATATACACCTCTCAGTGTATATACACTGGGATATACACCTCTCAGTGTATATCACTGAGATATACACCTCTCAGTGTATATACACTGAGATATACACCTCTAGTGTATATACACTGAGATATACACCTCTCAGTGTATATACACTGAGATATACACCTCTCAGTGTATATACACTGAGATATACACTCTCAGTGTATATACACTGAGATATACACCTCTCAGTGTATATACACTGAGATATACACCTCTCAGTGTATATACACTGAGATATACACTCTCAGTGTATATACACTGAGATATACACCTCTCAGTGTATATACACTGAGATATACACCTCTCAGTGTATATACACTGAGATATACACCTCTCAGTGTATATACACTGAGATATACACCTCTCAGTGTATATACACTGAGATATACACCTCTCAGTGTATATACACTGAGATATACACCTCTCAGTGTATATAATAATAATATAATCATCGAAAAAATATGTAAATACTAATTAAAAACAATTACGAGTTAAGATTATTAATATCATTATATTTTCTTCTTATTATTATTACGATTATTATTATTATTATTATTATTATTATTATTATTATTATTATTATTATTATTATTATTATTATTATTACTAATATTATTATTATTATTATTATTATTATTATTATTATTATTATTATTATTATTATTATTATTATTATCATCAACAATGACATAATTCTACATAACTAAACACGCTCCACCTGCCTGGATCAAGATCCGCCGCCCCATGTGGGGGGGAGGCTCTGGTTCCAAGGGGAGTGAGCCAAGTGGTCCAGACCACTTAAGGGGGCCATAAAAAGTGGTCCACAGACTGGGAATTTCCCCGTCTTGGTGGTCCAGGGTGCCTTGAGAGTCACTTTTGGTCAAGAAGTAAGATGACTGTGACCTTGTTGATTGTGATCTTGTTGATTGTGACCTTGTTGATTGTGACCTTCTTGTTGATTGTGACCTTATTTCTGACTGTGACCTTCTTGCTGACTGTGACCTTCTTGCTGACTGTGACCTTCTTGCTGACTGTGACCTTGTTGATTGTGATCTTGTTGATTGTGACCTTGTTGATTGTGACCTTCTTGTTGATTGTGACCTTATTTCTGACTGTGACCTTCTTGCTGACTGTGACCTTCTTGCTGACTGTGACCTTCTTGCTGACTGTGACCTACTTGTTGATTGTGACCTTGTTGACTGTGACCTTCTTGATGATTGTGACCTTGTTGATTGTGACCTTGTTGATTGTGACCTTGTTGATTGTGACCTTCTTTCTGACTGTGACCTTCTTGCTGACTGTGACCTTCTTGTTGATTGTGACCTACTTGTTGATTGTGACCTTCTTGTTGATTGTGACCTTCTTGTTGATTGTGACCTTGTTGACTGTGACCTTTTTGTTGATTGTGACCTTCTTGTTGATTGTGACCTTGTTGATTGTGATCTTGTTGTTTGTGACTTTGTTGTTTGTGACCTTCTTGCTGACTGTGACCTTCTTGCTGACTGTGATCTTCTTGTTGATTGCGACCTTGTTGATTGTGACCTTGCTGATTGTGACCTTCTTGTTGATTGTGACCTTTTTGTTGATTGTGACCTTCTTGTTAACTATGACCTTCTTGTTGATTGTGACCTTGTTGATTGTGACCTTCTTGTTGACTGTGACCTTGTTGATTGTGACCTTCTTGTTGATTGTGACCTTCTTGTTGATTGTGACCTTTTTGTTGATTGTGACCTTCTTGTTGACTATGACCTTCTTGTTGATTGTGACCTCCTTGTTGATTGTGACCTTGTTGACTGTGACCTTGTTGATTGTGACCTTCTTGTTGATTGTGATCCTGTTGACTGTGATCTTTTTGTTGATTGTGACCTTGTTGACTGTGACCTTCGTGTTGATTGTGATCTTCTTGTTGATTGTGACTTTTTTGTTGACTGTGACCTTCTTGTTGATTGTGACCTTGTTGATTGTGACCTTCTTGTTGACTGTGACCTTGTTGATTGTGACCTTCTTGTTGATTGTGACCTTCTTGTTGATTGTGACCTTTTTGTTGATTGTGACCTTCTTGTTGACTATGACCTTCTTGTTGATTGTGACCTTCTTGTTGATTGTGACCTTGTTGACTGTGACCTTGTTGATTGTGACCTTGTTGATTGTGACCTTCTTGTTGATTGTGACCTTCTTGTTGATTGTGACCTTCTTGTTGACTGTGACTTTCTTGTTGATTGTGACCTTCTTGTTGATTGTGATCCTGTTGACTGTGATCTTTTTGTTGATTGTGACCTTGTTTGACTGTGACCTTCGTGTTGATTGTGATCTTCTTGTTGATTGTGACCTTCTTGTTGACTGTGACCTTCTTGTTGATTGTGACCTTGTTGATTGTGACCTTCTTTTTGATTGTGACCTTCTTGTTGACTGTGACCTTGTTGATTGTGACCTTCTTGCTGACTGTGACCTTCCTTTTGATTGTGACCTTGTTGACTGTGACCTTCTTGTTGATTGTGACCTTCTTGTTGTTGCTGGCTGATAATCTTCTTCCTCTTCTTCACTTAGTAATATCTGCTGAAGAGGGCCTCAGTTAGAGGTCCTGTACTTTCCACCTCCAGGACTCGGGTCGGGCTAACCGTTTTCCCTGAGTACCCTCATGTCCCTTGTTCACACTCCAACAGCTCGTCAAGTCATAAAAACCATGTGCTTCCACTAACTCCTAACACAAACAAACCTGTTGGATGTCTAAGCCCCTCTCACACAAAACTTCCCTTACCCCTCCAACTTTTCCATGGATGGCCCCGTACTCTGCCTTCCCTCCGTTGTAGATTTATATACCCTCCAAGTCATCCTATTCTGCTCCAACCTCTCTAAATGACCAAACCACTTCAACAACCCATCTTCTGTCCTCCTAATCTAAAAACTACGAATTCTCTGCATTATATTCACACCACACATTGTCCTCAGACATGACATCTCCACTGCCTCCTCCTTGCTACAACGTTATAAACCCATATTTCACACCCGTGGCCTGGTGGCTAAAGCTCTCGCGTCACATGGCGAGTGTCCGGGTTCGATTCCAAGTGAGGGTAGAAACATTGGACGTGTTTCTTTACACCGGTTGTCTATGTTCACCCATCAGTAAAATGGGTATCTGGGTGTTAGTGGACTGGTGCGGGTCGCATCCTGGGACAAAACTGACCTAATTTGTGGGAAATGGTCTGCCTGGTCATAAACCGGGCTGCTGGGGCATTGACCCCCGGAACCCTCTGCAGGTATACTCCAGGTATAACAAGGGTCTTTCTATATAGTAGTATGTCATTGATGTCAGCTATGGTCTATATAAGTTGTTCATGTACTTGTAGAAATAAAGATTATTATTATGTGAGTGTTGATGACAGGTGCTACCAGCATCCTCCTTGCTGCAACGTTAAAATACCATGCTTCACACCCATATATGAGTGTTGGTACCACTATACTCTCATACAATCCTCTCTTTGCCTCCATGGATAACGTTCTTTGTCTCTGCCGATTCCTCAGTGTACCAACAACCTTGTTCAACTCATCAATTCCATGGTTGACCTGGTCTACCGTAGACTCGTCCACACACAAGTCCACCTCTTCTAACTTATAAAAATAATTTTTTTAGTGTTTGTTTGAGAAGCCAGAGGAAGGCCTCGGTCAGATGACCAAAAGCTCCAGCAGTGGGTCATCCATATAACTATGACCCGCATTAGGAAACACTTGTCCAGTTTCCAGACCAACCTTACTTAACTTGTTCTATCTCCAGACCAACCTAACCTAACTTGTCGTGTTTCCAGACCAACCTAACCTAATCTGTTCTGTTTCCAGACCAAACTAACCTAACTTGTCCTGTCTCCAGACCAACCTAACCTAACTTATCCTGTTTCCTGACCAACCTAACCTAATCTGTTCTGTTTCCAGACCAACCTAACCTAACGTGTCCTGTCTCCTGACCAACCTAACCTAACTTGTCCTGTTTCCTGACTAACCTAACCTAACCTGTTCTGTTTCCAGACCAACCTAATATAACTTGTCCTGTCTCCAGACCAACCTAACCTAACTTGTCCAGTCTCCTGACCAACCTAACCTAACTTGTCTTGTCTCCAGACCAACCTAACCTAACTTGTCCTGTCTCCTGACCAACCTAACCTAACTTATCCTGTTTCCTGACAAACCTAACCTAACTTGTCCTTTTTTGCTGACCAACCTAACCTAGCTTGTCCTGTTTCCTGACCAACCTAACCTAACTTATCCTGTCTCCTGGCCAACCTTACCTAACTTGTCCTGTTTCCAAACCAATCTAACCTAACTTATCCTGTCTCCTGACCAACCAAACCTAACTTGTCCTGTCTCCTTACCAACCTAACCTAACTTGTCCTGTCTCCTGACCAACCAAACCTAACTTGTCCTGTCTCCTGACCAACCTTACCTAACTTGTCCTGTTTCCAGACCAATCTAACCTAACTTATCCTGTCTCCTGACCAACCTAACCTAACTTGTCCTGTCTCCTAACCAACCTAACCTAACTTATCCTGTCTCCTGACCAACCTAACCTAACTTGACCTGTCTCCTGACCAACCTAACCTAACTTGTCCTGTCTCCTGACCAACCTAACCTAACTTGTCCTGTCTCCTGACCAACCTAACCTAACTTATCCTGTCTCCTGACCAACCTAACCTAACTTGTCCTGTTTCCTGACAAACCTAACCTAACTTATCCTGTTTCCTGACCTACCTAACCTAACTTGTTCTATCTCCAGACCAACCTAACCTAACGTGTTTTGTTTCCAGACCAACCTAACCTAACTTGTCCTGTCTCCTGATCAACCTAACTTATCCTGTCTCCTGACCAACCTAACCTAACTTGCCCTGTCTCCTGACCAACCTAACCTAACTTGTCCTGTCTCCTGACCAACCTAACCTAACTTGTCCTGTCTCCTGACCAACCTAACCTAACTTATCCTGTCTCCTGACCAACCTAACCTAATTTGTCCTGTTTCCTGACCAACCTAACCTAACTTATCCTGTTTCCTGACCTACCTAACCTAACTTGTTCTGTCTCCAGACCAACCTAACCTAACGTGTTTTGTTTCCAGACCAACCTAACCTAACTTGTCCTGTTTCCTGACCAACCTAACCTAACTTGCTCTGTTTCCAGACCAATCTAACCTAACTTCTCCTGTTTCCAGACCAACCTAACCTAACTTGTCCTGTTTCCAGACCAATCTAACCTAACTTGTCGTGTTTCCAGACCAATCTAACCTAACTTGTCCTGTTTCCAGACCAACCTAACCTAACTTGTCCTGTTTCCAGACCAATCTAACCTAACTTGTCGTGTTTCCAGACCAATCTAACCTAACTTGTCCTGTTTCCAGATCAACCTAACCTAACTTGTCCTGTCTCCTGACCAATCTAACCTAACTTGTCCTGTCTCCTGACCAATCTAACCTAACTTGTCCTGTTTCCATACCAACCTAACCTAACTTGTCCTGTCTCCTGACCAATCTAACCTAACTTGTCCTGTCTCCTGACCAATCTAACCTAACTTGTCCTGTTTCCATACCAACCTAACCTAACTTGTCCTGTCTCCAGACCGGAGACTACCTGGAGAGAGTTCCAGGGGTCAACGCCCCCGCGGCCCGGTCTGGGACCAGGCCTCATGGTGGATCAGAGCCTGATCAACCAGGCTGTTACTACTGGCCGCACGCAGTCCAACGTACGAACCACAGCCTGGCTGGTCAGGTACCGACTTCAGGTGCCTGTCCAGTGCCTACTTGAAGACAGCTAGGGGGTCTATTAGTAATCCCCCTTATGTACGCTGGGAGGCAGTTGAACAGTCTTGGGCCCCTGACACTTATTGTGTTGTCTCTCAACGTGCTAGTGGCACCCCTGCTTTTCATTGGGGGAATGTTACATCGTCTGCCGAGTCTTTTGCTTTCGTAGGGAGTGACTCTCGTGTGCAAGTTTGGTAATAATCCCTCTAGGATTTTCCAAGTGTATACAGTAATGTTTCTCTCCCGCCTGCATTCTAGGAAGTACAGGTTTAAGAACTTCAAGCGTTCCCAGTGATTAAGGTGGTTTATCGCAGTTATGTGTGCCGTGAAGGTTCTCAGGCCAATTGTTAACTGCCAAATTCCTCCCCCAAATCTTTGTAAATCTAGTCAAAATCTTAAGGCTAATAGGCCTACTAAATTAAATTTACCAATAAATCTGTGATAAGAATTGATTTTTATTATAAAATAAAATATTTTGACATAGAATAATCTTACATTTGTCAAAATTATAAAATAATTTTACATAAAACAATAGAATAAAGATAAAATAATTTTAAATAAACATTAAAAATGTCAATAATATTTCTTAGTTACTACCTAGTGGGTCCTTACCTGAGAGTCTGAACTAACTAACTAATTAGTTACTAGTAGTTAGACTGTTGGGTTTAGTCCTGACTCTTTCTCTTCTACTTCAGTTCTTCCTCTCACCGGCTATTCTTCTTCTGTCCCCACTTCTCCCTCGCCCCTAGTGGGTCCTTACCTGAGAGTCTCAACTGAACTTAGTTTTTAGATAAATTTATAGAAACTTGATAAATAAATTAGATAGATTGATAGATATCTTAGATGTAAAAATAGATAAAATTGATAGATATAAAGAGGATTTAGATTGATAGATATATAGATTGATAAGAATGATATATAAACATTTAGATACTTTATATAGATTAGATAAGTATAGAAAGAGAAATAGATGGATGTATAGATAGATGGATATTTAGACAGATTGATATATGGAGATGGATATGTAGATAGATAAATGGATATTTAGACATATAGAAGGATGGATACTTAGATATACTATAAAGAGATAGATTAAGGGAATTATAGATTAAAACAATTATAATGGATTATTTTATTTCTCATCTCTCCTTATATATAATTCCCTCATAATTATCTCTTAATTATCTTTATGGGATTTCTTTTTCCCATTTTCCTTCCCATTTTTCCCATTTTCCCCATTTTCCTTCCCATTTTCCTTTCCATTTTCCTTCCCATTTTCCCCATTTTCCTTCCCATTATCACCATTCTTCCCGTCATCATCTTCGTCATCTTCAAGTCCGGCGAAATCGTGCTGGAATATGACACTTTCCCCTCCATCTCCAGGAAAGTGACTCAGGTGAAAGTGACCACCCTCATCATCACCTTCACGAGAGGAGCCACCTTGAAAGTGACTCAGGTGAAAGTGACCACCCTCATCATCACCTTCACGAGAGGAGCCACCTTGAAAGTGACCCGGGTGAAAGCGACCACCATCATCATCATCTTCAAAGCTATGATCATGATCCTCCAGGGACTGTAGACTGTCGTCATGATCGCGGTCATCTTCATCCCTGGACCAGTCCTCCTCACTGTCACCAAAGACCAGGTATCCTGGGGTATCCCTCCTAGCAACGTGCTGGGGATACCCAGCAACAACCCCAGCTGTGCCTACCAACACTAGTACCTGCCAGGAATACTTATAATAAGAATAATTATAATATAATAGAGGTGAAAATGACGTATTTACAAGTGTAAATGACGTATTTACAAGTGAAAATGACGTCTTTACAAATGTAAATTATGTATTTACAAGTGAAAATGACGTATTTACAAGTGAAAATGACGTATTTACAAGTGAAAATTACATATTTACAAGTGAAAATGACGTATTTACAAGTAAAAATGATATTTACAAGTGAAAATTACGTATAAGCAAGTGGAAATGACGGATTTACAATTGAAAATGCTGTATTTAGAAGTGAAAATGATATATTTACAAGTAAAAATGACATATTTACAAGTGAAAATGACGAATTTACAAGTGAAAATGCTGCATTAACGAATAAAAATTACTTATTTACAAGTGAAAATGACGCATTTACAAATGAAAATGACATATTTACAAGTAAAAATGACGTATTTACAGTTGAAAGTGACATATTTACAGATGGAACGTACATTTACAGGTGAAAGTAACATATTTACAGGTGAAAATGACCCATTTACAAATGAAAGTTATATTTACAAGTGAAAGTGACGTATTTACAAGAGAAAGTGACATATTTAAAGATGAAAGTTACATTTACATGGGAAAGGAAATTGTTTACAGGTAAAAATGACATATTTACAGATGAAAGTGACATATATAGGTGAAAGTGACATATATACAGGTAAAAGTGACATATATAGAGGTAAAAGGACATGCACATGAAAATGACATACATACAATTGAAAATGATATATATAGTTGAAAATGACATACATACAAATAAAAATGACATATTCAAGTGAAAATGACATACATACAGGTGAAAATGACATACATGCAGGTGGAAATGACATACATACAGGTGAAAATGACATACATACAGGTGAAAATGACATACATACAGGTTAAAATGACATACATACATGTGAAAGTGAAATATTCAGGTGAAAATGACTTACAGACACCTGAAAATGACATACATACAGGTGAAAATGACATACATACAGGTGAAAATGACATATACCGGTGTAAATGACATACAGGTGAAAATAACATACATACAGGTGAAAATGACATATATACAGGTAAAAATGACATATACAGGTAAAAATGACATACATACAGGTGAAAATGATATACATACAGGTGAAAATGACATACATACAAGTGAAAATGACATACATACAGGTGAAAAGACATATATAATGGTGAAAATGACATATAGAGGTGAAAGTGACATATACACAGGTGAAAGTGACATACATACCGGTGAAAATGACATATAAACAGGTGAAAGTGACAAATAAACATGTGAAAGTGACATACATACAGACGAAAATGACATATAAACAGGTGAAAGTGACATATTTACCAGAATTCTCATGACAGCGTCGCTGACGGAGTCAGAGAGGAGATATATGAAGGTGCTAGGATAGCTGAGCTAGGACTGGGGGTCCTAGGCATCCTGGGAGTCACTCTTATAGCTAGGACGAAAGTGACCTTGATGGCAGCCCCGCTAGGCACCAAATAGACGTCAGGAAGACGACTTTTTCCAGTCTATCTATCTGTAAGCTGGTCTGTTTTAATGTATCTGGGGTGTAGACTGGTCGACAACAACCATCCAGGGAGCTACGACCATCCAGGGAGTTACGACCATACAGGGAGGCGCTACCATCAGGGGAGGTGCTACCATCCAGGGAGGTACTACCATCCAGGGAGCTACGACCATTGAGGGAGGTGCTACCATCTAGGGAGCTACGACCATCCAGGGAGGTGCTATCATCCAAAGAGGTACTATCATCCAGGGAGATACTACCATCCACGAAGGTACTACCATCCAAGAAGGTACTACCATCCAGGAAGGTACTACCATCCAGGGAGCTACGACCATCCAGGGAGGTACTACCATCTAGGGAGGTACTACCATCCAAGGAGGTACTGCCATCTAGGGAGGTACTACCATTCAGGGAGGTGCTACCATCCAGGGAGGTACTACCATCCAGGGAGCTACGACCATCGAGGGAAGTGCTACCATCCAGGGAGCTACGACCATCCAGGGAGGTACTACCATCTAGGGAGGTACTACCATCCAAGGAGGTACTGCCATCTACATAGGTACTACCATTCAGGGAGGTACTACCATCCAGGGAGGTACTACCATCCAGGGAGGTGCTACCATCCAGGGAGGTGCTACCATCCAGGGAGGTACTACCATCCAGGGAGGTGCTACCATCCAGGGAGCTACGACCATACAGGGAGGCGCTACCATCCAGGGAGGTACAACCATCCAGGGAGGAATTACCATCTTGAGAGGTAACAACCATCCAGGGAGCTACGACCATCCAGGGAGGTACTACCATCCAAGGAGGTACTACCATCCAGGGAGGTACAACCATCCAGGGAGCTACGACCATCCAGGGAGGTACTACCATCCAGGGAGGTACAACCATCCAGGGAGGAATTACCATCCTGAGAGGTAACAACCATCCAGGGAGCTACGACCATCCAGGGAGGTACTACCATCCAGGGAGGTACTACCATCCAGGGAGGTACAACCATACAGGGAGCTACGACCATCCAGGGAGGTACTACCATCCAGGGAGGTACTACCATCCAGGGAGGTACAACCATAAATGGGGGAATTACCATCCTGAGAGGTACATCCATCCAGGGAGAAATTACCATCCAGGGAGGTACAACCATCCAAGGAGGAATTACCATCCAGAGAGGTACAACCATCCAGGGAGGAATTACCATCCAGGGAGGTACTACCATTAAGGGAGGTACTACCATCCAGGGAGCTACGACCATCCAGAAAGGTACTACCATCTAGGGAGGTACTACCATCCAGGGAGGTACTACAATCCAGGGAGCTACGACCATCCAGGGAGGTACTGCCATCTAGGGAGGTACTACCATCCAGGGAGGTACTACCATCCAGGGAGCTACGACCATCCAGGGAGGTACTACCATCTAGGGAGGTACTACCATCCAGGGAGCTACGACCATCCAGGGAGGTACTACCATCTAGGGAGGTACTACCATCCAAGGAGGTACTGCCATCTAGGGAGGTACTACAATCCAGGAAGATGCTACCATCCAGATAGCTACAAACATCCAGAGAGCTACAACCATCCAGAAAGGTACTACCATCCAGGAAGGTACTACCATCCAGGAAGGTACTACCATCCAGGAAGGTACAACCATCCAAGAATGTACTACCATCCAGGAAGGT
>WNWK01026567.1:0-7500 GCA_009830355.1 Cherax destructor | reverse complement strand
ATTAACAACAACAAGAACAACAACAACATTAACAACAACAACATTAACAACAACAAGAACAACAACATTAACAACAACAACATTAACAAAAACAATATTAACAACAACAACATTAACAACAACAAGACAACACAATTAACAACAACAACATTAACAAAAACAATATTAACAACAACATTAACAGCAGCAACAAGAACAAGAACAACAACAACAAGAAACAACAAGAAGAACAACAAACAACATTAACACAAAAGCAATATAACAACAACAACATTAACAACAACAAGAGCAACAATCAACATTAACAACAACAACATTAACAAAACAATATTAACGACAACAATAATTAACAACAGCAAAAAAAAAAAAAAAAAAAAAAAAAAAAAAAAAAAAAAAAAAAAAAAAAAAAAAAAAAAAAAAAAAAAAAAAAAAAAAAAAAAAAAAAAACAACAACAATAAGAAAGCAACAAAAATTAACAACATAAAACAACAACAACAAGAACAACAACAACATTAACAACAACAACAGAATAACAACAACAATAACACAACAAAGAACAAAACATTAACAGCAACAAGAGGAACAACAAAAAAACAACAACAGAACAACAACAACAACAATAAAATCAGCAACATTAACACCAACAACAATAACAACAACAACAAGAACAACAACAATATTAACAACAAAACAGGAATAACAAACAACAATAACAAAAACAAGGAGAACAACAAATATAACAGCAACAAGAGGAACAACAACAAGAACACAAGAAAACAACAACAGAACAACAAAACAAAAGAACAACAAGAACAACAACAACATTAACAACAAGAACATTAACAACAAGAACATTAACAACAAGACAAAAACATTAACAACAACAAGAAGAACAACAACAGAACAACAACAAAACAAGAACAAAAGAAAGAACAACAACAAGAAGAACAACAACAAGAACAACAACAAGAAAAAGAACAACAAGAAGAAGAAGAACAACAACAACAACAAGAACAACAACAACAATAACAACAACAACATTAACAACAAGAACATTAACAACAAGAACAACAACAACAAGAACAACAACCACTAGAACAACAACAACAAGAACAACAACAAGAGCAACAAGAACAACAACAACAAGAACAACAAGAACAACAAAATTAACAGCAACAACAGGAACAACAACAACAGGAACAAAAACAACAAGAACAACAACAACATTAACAACAACAAGAATAAGAACAACAAGAACAACAACAACAAGAACAACGACAACAAGAACAAGAACAATATCAACAGCAACAACAAGAACAACAACAACAGGAACAACAACAACAGGAGCAACAACAACATTAACAACAACAACAGGAACAACAAAAACAGGAACAACAACAGGAACAACAACAACATTAACAACAACAGGAACAATAACAACATTTACAACAACAACAACATTAACAAGAACAACAACATTACCAACAACAACATTATTCGGCTCATTCAGTGCCCAGGTGATGGACCAGGTACTTCGGCTCATTCAGTGCCCAGGTGATGGACCAGGTGCTTCGGCTCATTCAGTGCCCAGGTGATGGACCAGGTGCTTTAGCTCCTCAATGCCCAGGTGATGGACCAGGTTCTTCGGCTCATTCAGTGCCCTGGTGATGGACCAGGTGCTTTGGCTCCCTCAATGCCCAGGTGATGGACCAGGTTCTTCGGCTCATTCAGTGCCCTGGTGATGGACCAGGTGCTTTAGCTCCCCAGTTCCCTGGTGATGGACCAGGTACTTCGGCTCATTCAGTGCCCTGGTGATGGACCAGGTGCTTCGGCTCATTCAGTGCCCAGGTGATGGACCAGGTTCTTCGGCTCATTCAGTGCCCAGGTGATGGACCAGGTGCTTTGGCTCCTCAGTTCCCTGGTGATGGACCAGGTACTTCGGCTCATTCAGTGCCCTGGTGATGGACCAGGTGCTTCGGCTCATTCAGTGCCCAGGTGATGGACCAGGTGCTTTGTCTCCCCAGTTCCCTGGTGATGGACCAGGTGCTTTGGCTCCCTCAGTTCCCTGGTGATGGACCAGGTTCTTCGGCTCATTCAGTGCCCAGGTGATGGACCAGGTACTTCGGCTCATTCAGTGCCCAGGTGATGGAGCAGGTGCTTTGGCTCCCTCAGTTCCCTGGTGATGGACCAGGTACTTCGGCTCATTCAGTGCCCAGGTGATGGACAAGGTGCTTTGGCTCCCTCAGTTCCCTGGTGATGGACCAGGTGCTTTGGCTCCCTCAGTTCCCTGGTGATGGACCAGGTTCTTCGGCTCATTCAGTGCCCAGGTGATGGACCAGGTGCTTGGCTCCTCAGTCCCTGGTGATGGACCAGGTTCTTCGGCTCATTCAGTGCCCAGGTGATGGACCAGGTACTTTGGCTCCTCAATGCCCAGGTGATGGACCAGGTTCTTCGGCTCATTCAGTGCCCAGGTGATGGACCAGGTGCTTGGTCCACAGTTCCCTGGTGATGGACCAGGTTCTTCGGCTCATTCAGTGCCTGGTGATGGACCAGGTGCTTTGGCTCCCTCAGTTCCCTGGTGATGGACCAGGTACTTCGGCTCATTGAGTGCCCTTGTGATAGACCAGGTGCTTTAGCTCCCTCAATGCCCAGGTGATGGACCAGGTTCTTTGGCTCATTCAGTGCCCAGGTGATGGACCAGGTACTTTGGCTCCCTCAATGCCCAGGTGATGGACCAGGTTCTTCGGCTCATTCAGTGCCCAGGTGATGGACCAGGTGCTTCGGCTCATTCAATGCCCTGTTGATGGACCAGGTGCTTCGGCTCATTCAGTGCCCAGGTGATGGACCAGGTGCTTTGGCTCCCTCAGTTCCCTGGTGATGGACCAGGTGTTTTGGCTCCCTCAGTTCCCTGGTGATGGACTAGGTTCTTCGGCTCATTCAGTGCCCAGGTGATATACCAGGTGCTTTAGCTCCCAGTTCCCTGGTGATGGACCAGGTGCTTTGGCTCCCTCAGTTCCCTGGTGATGGACCAGGTTCTTCGGCTCATTCAGTGCCCAGGTGATGGACCAGGTGCTTTGGCTCCCTCAGTTCCCTGGTGATGGACCAGGTACTTCGGCTCATTCAGTGCCCAGGTGATGGACCAGGTGCTTTGGCTCCCTCAGTTCCCTGGTGATGGACCAGGTGCTTTGGCTCCCTCAGTTCCCTGGTGATGGACCAGGTGCTTCGGCTCATTCAGTGCCCAGGTGATGGACCAGGTGCTTTGGCTCCCTCAGTTCCCTGGTGATGGACCAGGTATTTCGGCTCATTCAGTGCCCAGGTGATGGACCAGGTACTTTGGCTCCCTCAATGCCCAGGTGATGGACCAGGTTCTTCGGCTCATTCAGTGCCCAGGTGATGGACCAGGTGCTTTGGCTCCCTCAGTTCCCTGGTGATGGACCAGGTTCTTCGGCTCATTCAGTGCCCTGGTGATGGACCAGGTTCTTCGGCTCATTCAGTGCTCTGGTGATGGACCAGGTTCTTCGGCTCATTCAGTGCCCTGGTGATGGACCAGGTGCTTTAGCTCTCTCAGTTCCCTGGTGATGGACCAGGTTCTTCGGCTCATTCAGTGCCCTGGTGATGGACCAGGTTCTTCGGCTCATTCAGTGCCCTGGTGATGGACCAGGTTCTTCGGCTCATTCAGTGCTCTGGTGATGGACCAGGTTCTTCGGCTCATTCAGTGCCCTGGTGATGGACCAGGTGCTTCACCTCCTTTGGTGCTCTTGCGGTGAACCAGGTGCTTCAGCTCCTCCAGTACTCTATATTATAGTGCCCTGATTATCAAAGCATATTCCATGGATGGAGTAGGTGGGGTGGGTAGGAGTTTTTGTTTGTGAGATTGGTTTTGGGTTATTGGGGGACCTACCTAGTGTGGACCAGTTGGCTTGCTGCAGTGTTACTTATTTCTGTGTTCTTGTGAGTGAGAGGGGTTGTGAGTGAGAGAGGTTGGGAGGAGGGGGTGGAGGAGAGGGGCTGGGGGAGGGGTGTGAGTGAGAGAGGTTGGAGGAGAGAGGAGTGAGTGAGAGGGGTTGTGAGTGAGAGGGGCTGGGGAGGAGAGGGGTTGTGAGGAGAGGGGTTGGGGAGGAGAGGGGTTGTGAGTGAGAGAGGTTGTGAGTGAGAGAGGTTGTGGAGGAGAGGGTGGGTGAGAGGGCTGTGAGTGAGAGGGTTGGAGGAGAGGTTGTGAGGAGAGGGTTGTGAGTGAGGGGGTTGTGGAGGAGGGGTTGTGGAGGAGAGGGGTTGTGAGGAGAGAGGTTGGGAGTGAGAGGGTTGGGGAGGAGGGGTTGTGGAGGAGATAAGCTGGAGGAGAGAGGTTGGGGAGGAGAGGGTTGGGAGTGAGAGGGCTGGGTGAGAGGGCTGTGGAGTGAGAGAGGTTGTGAGTGAGGGGGGTGGGGGGGAGAGGGGGAGGGGGGAGGACAGGGGTTGGGAGGAGAGGGGTTGGGAGGAGAGGGGTTGGAGTGGAGGGGGGCCGGGAGTGAGAGGGTTTGGGAGGAGAGAGGTTGTGAGGAGAGAGGTTGGGAGTGGAGGGGGTTGGGGAGTGAGAGGGTTGTGAGGAGAGAGGTTGGGAGTGAGAGAGGTTGGGGAGTGAGAGAGGGGGAGGAGGGGGGAGGAGGAGAGGGTTTGAGTGAGGGGGGGCGGGGGGAGAGGGGTTGGGGAGTGAGAGGGCTGTGGAGGGAGGGGTTGTGGAGGAGAGGGGTTGGAGGAGAGGGGGTAAGGGGGAGGGGTTGTGGAGGAGAGGGGTTGGGGGGGAGAGGGGGGGAGAGGGGTGGGAGGAGAGGGGTTGGGGGAGGGGGAGGGGCTGGGGAGGAGAGGGGGGAGTGAGACGGGTTGGGTGAGGGTGGGAGGAGAGGGGTTGTGGGGGGAGGGCGGGGTGGGGAGGGGGCGGAGGAGAGGGGTGAGGGGGAGGGTTGGGGAAGGAGAGGGGCTGGGAGGAGAGAGGCCAGGAGGAGAGGGGTGGAGGGAGAGGTTGGGAGTGAGAGGGGGAGGAGAGGGGTGGGGAGGAGGGGGGCCGGGGAGGAGAGGGGCTGTGGAGGAGAGAGGTTGTGAGGAGAGGGGTTGTGGGAGGAGAGGGGCGGGAGGAGGGGTTGGGGAGAGGGTTGATTTGAACGGAACTTGCACACCAGTTGGGGGTTGTCGGGCTTGCTGCTTGATGGGGATGGGTTGGACAAAATTTTTTAGGTGGGTTTTTTGAATGGACTCCAAGTATTAGTAGGCCTGGAGTGTTCCTCCTTTATGTTCCATGTTAACATTAACAACAACAACATTAACAACAACAAGAACAACAACAAAATTAACAACAAAAACATTACAACAACAACAAGACCAACAACATTAACAACAACAACAACAATAGGAACAACAACAACATTAACAGCAACAACAAGAACAACAACATTAACAACAAAACAAGAAGAAAACAACTACATTAACAGCAACAAAGGAAGAAGAAGAACAACAACAATAATAACAAGAACATTAACAACAACAACATTAACAACAATAACATTAACAACAACAAGAACAACAGGAACAACAACATTAACAACAACAACATTAACGACAACAACATTAACAACAACAGCATTAACAACAACAACATTAACAACAACAACAACAAGAACAGTAACAACATTGACAAAAAACATTAACAATAACAACATTAACAACAACAACAGGAACAACAAGAAGAACAACAAGAACAACAACAAGAACAAAAACAACAAGAACAAGAACAACAACATTAACAACAAGAACAAGAACAAGAACAACAAAACAAGAACAACAACAACAAGAACAACAACAACATTAACAACAACAACAAGAAAAACAATAACAAGAACAACAACAATAGGAAAACAACAGGAACAACAATAACAGTAACAACAAACATTAACAACAACAGGAACAACAACAAGAAGAAGAAAAAACAAGAACAACAACAATAACAAGAATAACAACAACAAGAACAACAACAACAAGAACAACAACAACATTAACAACAACAGCAAGAACAACAACAATAGAACAACAACAGGAACAACAATAACAGGAACAACAACAACATTAACAACAACAGGAACAACAACAAAAGAACAACAACAACAAGAACAAAACAAATTAACATCAAATTAACAACAACAACAAGAAAAAAACTTTAAACAAAAACAAGAACAACATTAACAACAACAACATTAACAAAACAACAAGAACAACAACAACATTAAACAACGACAGGAACAACAACAACAAGAACAACAAAGCAGGAACAACAACAACAAGAACAACAACAATTTTAACACCCAACAAAAAAAAAAACATTAACAAAAAAAAAACAATAGGAACAACAACAAGAATAAAACAACATTAACAACAACAACAACAACAACAACAAAAAAATTAACAACAACAAAAAAATGGGAACAACAACAACATTAACAGCAAAAAACAAAAAACATTAACAGCAAAAAATTAAAACAAAACATTAACAAATATTTTTGGGTTTTTTTGTTGTTATTGTTCTTGTGTTGTTGTTTTGTTGGGTTTGTTTTTCCCGTTGTTTTTAATGTTTTTGTTGTTCTTGGGGAGAGTTTCCGGAGAGTTTCTAGAAGGTCAAGAAAGTCCACGTGGAGGCAGGGATCTGTTCTTAGCTCAGAGGTGATCTTTCTTAGCTCAGAGGTGATCTGTTCTATTAGAGGTGATCTGTTCTTGGGGGCTTTTAGGGGTGATCTGTTCTTAGCTCAGAGAGGACGTGTTAGGGTTCTCTGTGGACTGAACCATTTTTGCTCGTGAAGGAACCAAGATGCCCCTATTGAGCAATTTTACCAGCAGCTTAAGGGGGAAATTGAGGGAGAGAAGTTTGAGATTAAAAATTTGACGGAGGAAAACAAGAGGTTTGGTATTTGTTGTGAGTCCTCGGAAAAGGGAACCTGGCCGTGGCGGAAACATGGGAGAAAAAGATAAAAAAAACGAAGGGAAAGATAGAACGAGAAGAAGAAAGAGACTGCTGGGAAACTTGAACCCCTTTTTTTGGCACCAGACGAATGAGTGATACAAACGTCAAAACGAACTTTTACCAAGGGGTAAAAATTTTGTTGTTGGGGATAAATTTTAAAGATAAAAAAAAATGGAAAAACCCTGCTTCAATAGGAGAGGAAAGAGGGTTTTTCCTGGGGCTGAGGGAAGAATTTTACCGGTTGACAACATCTGCATGGTAATGGTCAATCCTTTTTCCCCCCAGTGCTGGAGGCAATGATGTATCCAAGCGGAAGGAGGATTTAGTTAGAGGTAAAAGGGCAAAAGACACATTGGGAAAGGGAAGAGGGGAGCCCTGTTATAGGGGGTTTTAAAAAGGGGGTTTTGGGAAAAAGAATGGCTGTCCAGAGATTGGTAAAATTGCTGGTGAAAACAAGGTAATGCAGTCCCATTCATTGACAACTGGGACCATTTTGGGCCAAATGAATGATATG